>PITA01010952.1:0-69984 GCA_004023965.1 Spilogale gracilis | reverse complement strand
AAAAAAAAAAAAAAAAAAAGAAATGCTAAATCAACTAAGCCACTGAGGCACCCCTGAGAACTCTACAATTTAAAGTTGAATTTCCCGGGCTACCTGGGTGGCTCAGTAGTTAAGCATCTGCCTTTGGCTCAGATCATGATCCCACTGTTCCTGGATTGAGCCCCACATCGGGCTTCCTACTCGGTGGGAAGCCTGCTTCTCCCTCTTTTACTCCCCCTGCTTGTGTTCCCACTCTAGCTGTGTTTCTCTCTGTCAAATAAATAAATAAAAATTTTTTAAAAAGTTGAATTTCTCCAAACTTATTTATAGTCTTATAATATCAATAATATTCTAAACAGATTATTTTGTGGAAATCAACAAACTGATATTATTGATATTAAAATTATGTGGAAATGAAAAGACCAAGAATAATCAGAGTAAAAATGATAAAGAGTAATGTTAGCACAAATATGGAGAAATTAGAGAGATGGAACAATTATATGAGGCCATAAGACTGAGTTCAAGCCAATGGAATAGAGGCAAGGATAATAATTGCCATTTGCAGGCCTGGCCTCTAAGTTCTCTGGAAAGATCCTACAGTAAACTCTCAATTTTGGTTGGTCACCCAGATTCAGAACATCAGAATACTTTAAGGTCAATCAGATGGTTGAGTCACTAGGTAGAGAGAGCCAGGTTCTGCCGGGGCTCATGTGAAGAAGACACTCGTAAGCATTCACCTTCATCCAAGCATGACATAAGAAAGAGTGAAATGTTTTCAGGCACTGCAATTTTGGAATTATTTCTTACAGTAGCTAGTGCACCCTGACCAATACTCTAAGATTTGTTCAAAGCAAGGCAGCTGCTACATGGCTGTGTGTTTCACTGAGGGAATCCCTGTCCACAACTCCATATATTAGATTTTGTAATTTCTTGCTCTTCAATAGGACTGCATCTTACTGGCTTCAATTCTCTGATTCATGTCCCAGTTCTGGCACCATGGCTTCAAACATTAATTGCTGTTATGTTACTCTGTTGTATATTAGGTTTACACACCTGTTTATCTCACTTTTGAGTCTGTTATGTTTTTGAAATAAATATTTTATATAAATGTATGTATAATTGATATACATTGGTCACTTCTGCAGAATCTCACCATTATCTCAAAGTCTTTAACATTCACAGTTTTCAGAGTCATCTAGAAAGTTCTTTTGCAACATGGCATCAAGTATAAATTTATTCCAACCTAGAACATGTTCTTAGCTACTAATAATAAGATGGATTCAGGTGAGTTTAAACAGACAAAAGATTTAGAAATAGGCATATGCTAAATTATAGAATGATAGAGTAGATTAAAAGACTTGAGTTTAAGCTTTCAGACACAATACCCAACTCAAATCATACATAATATGTTGACGTTACCGCCACCCACTTTGGCTGGTCACAAAATGCCAGAAAGTTATTTCTATTACAATTGTTCCCATGCCATATATGCTACCAGGTCTCCATTAGGAGCCTTATCTCGGAACCGTGGAAAACCCTAGAGCGTCAGTTACCACAACCATAGACCAGTTCTACATAGAGCCTTTCTCTCTATGTTGTTCACATTCAAATAAGAAATGTACCTGATGTAATAGATTGATGTAATATATTTACATACTTGCTATAAAAGGGGCTTGGAAATGCAGTTGAACAACTGACTCTAAGGGAACAAAGACTGGGTGCTTAGATCATTGTTCTCTCCTTCAATTTATCTACAAAGTTTTTTTTTGTTGTTGTTATTGTTGTTTTTGTTGTTTGTTTGATTATTTGCTTGCTTTTTATTTTTAGTTTGAAAAGCTTAATTGAACTTCAGAAAAATCTTTTCTTGCTTGTTGCATGTGTATACTCTGTTGTCATCAACATCATCATGGCCATAATTCATGCATAATTCATCCATGTCTCTTCTTGTAGAAACACAGTGAATTTGTGTCCTGATTGCTGAAATAAATTCTCTTCATTATGGTTTCTAAAGAGGTTCTGACAATCCCTTGCCATTTTTGTTATTATTATTATTATTATTATTACTATTATTTAACTTCTCTGAATTAACAGTTGAGTTTCTGAAATATTGTTAATGTTATGAATCCCATTGCCAGTGAAAGATAAAAATCACAACTCTGTGCCTCATAGACCTGTCCTCTCCCACCATAAAGGACAGGGAAATTCATCCTTTATGTTTACTTCTCTTCCAAGAGGAGGGTGGGCAACTGAAGTGGGATCAACCTTGACCCTTGCTCAGGTTCAACAGATCTCAGTGATTAACAAGCTCTTTCTGGGAGCAGGGACAGATCCTCGTCCTCATGCTCTTATCCTGTTCTACTGATTCCCTTGGGGAGCCCTTTGGGAAGCCTATCCCTACCAATTGCATCAACAGGGATATTGATACAACCACTTACCCTTACTCAGACTCCCAAATCCTGGATCTTTTGTCCTCTGGTTTAGACAAAGTCTCCTTGAGATGGTACATGAAGATAATGATCCTCCTTCTGGAAATCTCTTCTGGTCCTACTGCTGGTCTCTGTATATGAGGGCTCTATATATTTATATGAGATAAAAATAGTATATAAAAAAAATCCACATTTTTAACAAAAAGAAGATCACTTCTCAAGCTGTCTCTTAAAAATATTACAGCATTATGAAATATATGTCTCAATACATTTATTGAGTTTTTCTTAATTAAAGATATTGGAAATAATCTATCTTAAAGAATAGGCAATTATTTAAAGAAAGTCTGATAGAACCCCGTTGGTTCAATTTAAAATTATATTCAAGGAAAATACATTGAGTGTTTGGAGAAATGTTATACTGTAACTTTAACTGTAAAGTCGGAATGAAAAATGGTATGGCACGCTATCTTTGAAGAGATGCACCACATGTTTTTCTGACTTGAATCCTTTTTCCTTATCTTCTTTGACACCATGTCTCCTGATTTCCCTTCCAAACTATTTCTCTCTTCTCTCTCGAAGTGCTCTTTCTCATACCTGATCTTCAAGTGCTGGTGGTCTGTGTGGAGCTCAGCCCTTACCTCACTCACTTTCTCCCAAGAGAAGACCTAATACCACTTGAACTCCTTTTGAGAAGGCAGAGCTTATATAAATCTCCCTTTAAACAATTAGTCTTCAATTGAAGGGAAACACGAACTGAATCATTTGGACTTTGTGGCAGTTAGGGGGAGCTGACCATCGTGAGTGACATAGAATAAGAGGTTTCTCACAAAATTTCACTATTAGGCAATGGCAGAGACAGTGGAGACGTACCTGTGGAAAGCCTTTGCATGTGGTGATGAGCCTGAAGTGGGGGTAGGACTTAGGGCCAGCAGTCAGGAAGAAGAAGTAGGGACAGAGACCAGAAAGTGAGCACATGTGGAAACCAGGGGCCA
This sequence comes from Spilogale gracilis, assembly GCA_004023965.1. Taxonomy (NCBI): domain Eukaryota; kingdom Metazoa; phylum Chordata; class Mammalia; order Carnivora; family Mephitidae; genus Spilogale; species Spilogale gracilis. The sequence continues at coordinate 66,587 of PITA01010952.1, read as the reverse complement.
GAAACAGAGTCTATCTGCCTTTGTCACTTCTGGTATCAGTTAAGTGTAGGGCTGTTCAGGATTACAGAAAAAATAAAGTAAGAGACCCAGGGTAGGTGCAGTTTCTGTAAGGTGAACCATCAGACATGTCTGGTGCTCTACAACAATTTTTAGAGTGCACATGAAATGTCTGTGACTTTTCTTCTGCCCTGTGAGTCTCCTCCACATTTCCATCGGGGCCAAAACCCTAACCTAGAACCACGGAGGAATGGACTTCTGGGAAACGTAGTCCCAGCCTGGCTCAGCGTGCATAGTTCAGAGCCACCACAGCCTTCAAATATGATATGATACTGGGATATAAATCATGTTCTGTATACTAAGGAAAGTATAAAGAAATAGACTTGTTTTCAAACCAAGAAGCTAAACAATGAATTCATTTACTGACTGAACAGGGCAAGATAAAATAAGATTAAATACAACTAGGCTCTGTTCTTTCTCATCACAACTGTTTTCTCTGCTGTGTTCTTTGATACTGTGTACAAAGAGATAAGGAGTATTGGTTTGTCAGACTGTGGGACTCAGGGCCTGTTTCTCTCCTTCTAAAATGAAACCCAGAATCTTTGTTTGTAAGAATGTCAAAGGTGTAAAGTGTGGTTTAGAGAATTGTCTTAAAACACAGCTTATGTGGGTAGAGTGATCATTTATAAATTGTACACATCAGCCTCACTTTGCTCTAACTAGACTCCCAGGAAACTCACTATTATGCTTAGGGGTTCAGATCCCTGTCAGAATGCCTATGCTGGAATCCTGGCTTTACCACGGATTTAGCCGTGTGCACCTGAGCGGTTTTCTATGACCTAATTTCCTAATATGTAAAATCATAATAGGGACTGCATTTATTCTGCTGGGTTGTTGTGAGGATGGAAAGGGTTAAAGATGTAGATCGGCGGAAGAAAGAGACCCTGGTCTACAAAAAGTCCTCACTGAGTGGTAACTTTTATTTTAACTGTCGCACTTGAACTGAGCCCTCTCTCACTCACTCTTACAGATTGGCAGAGCATTCGGTGCCTGGTACACAGATTAAACTTACTGTCTCTGCCTCCAGTACATTTTTAGCAACACTGAATTAAATAAAAGTGCTGCGGACAGCTCAGAAACAATTTGTAGTGGTGTGTATCTTTGACATTAGGCAACCTTGTCCCATCTTACGCTTTAATTACTATAAACAGTCTGAAAATTCCCTAATGTGCTTTTTCATTTTGAACTCTGGACTTAAAATGTTCCCAAATGTTTTTATCTGGAAGTCTCAGCATCAACTCAAATGCAGTATTTCCAAAATAAAAGTCACAACTGACACCACCATATACATTTTTTTTTTTCTGCTTCAGTAACTAACATGACCCAGTCCCTTATGTGAGACACTTGGTTTAGGCAGTAACTTGCTTTGCTATAATGACCATGCCTTTCCTTGTTTCTGTGTTTATTTCCCTATCCAAGATACAATTTGCTCTAAATCTTCTTCTCCTTATTCTGCATCTGCCTACCCTGTGGCAATCTGAGTTATTTTCTGTATCCACAGTTTCTTGTTCCTCACTTACTTTCATGATTAGTCAAAATTAAGTCTGTGTATTATCTCCTCGCAACCACCAAAATAGCTCATTCCAGAGTCAATAACAAACTAAGTGTGTAATTTCAAGGGATAATTTTCAGCCCTTTCTAAATTGATGTTTTACTAGAAAGTGAGACTCCTGGCTGTACCTTCCTTCTTAAAAGTATCCTCTCCCTTTTTTCTGACTCTACACTCTGCCAGTCATCTCGTGTCTCTGCTTGCCTCTGTTTTTCCAGCCTCCATTCCAGGCTTTTCTTCATTCTATTTAAACAAACGTGAGTATTTCTTACGGTTCTCTCCTAGGTCCTGTTCTCACTTTGTAAAAATTGGACGTTTACCTCGTTCATTCTTTTGTATTCTATATTTATATATATGCTGACAAACAGTAAGTCTATAATCTATCTATATCTATAACACAGTTTCCTGAGTTTAAACCCATAGCCCCTTTGCATGCTGCATGTCTCTACTGGGATTTCTCATTCATGCTTCAAATTTAACAGGTCCCAAATTAGGCTTATCATCCCTGCCCACCTTCTGTCTTCCTCCTTGTGCAGTTTTCCCATTGCAGTGGAAAGTCTCATCACTTTCCTCTCTCTGTCCCCTTTCCCATTGCTTAGCAATCACTAAATTCTGCCATTATATCAGTTAAGTATTTCTCTAACCTATTTTTTTCTTTTTGTATCTGTATCTATAACTCACACTAATCCTGCGATTATCTCCCTCTTTATTGAAAAATCTTTATCATCAGTTTTACCTCTGGTCTTTCTCCTAACCATTGATAGTCTATACAGTAGTTAAAATGATTCTTCTAAACTACAAATTTTAACATTACAACTCCTCTCCTAAATATTTTACCTACTTTTTGCTTATCTTCAGGTTAAAAAAAAGTTATACTGACTGAACTAATTTGCAAATTTTAAAAATATTTATTATTATTATTATTATTTTTAATGAGGAGTCCTCTATTTGTTTACTGCAACCTCATACTGTACTAACCCCACCTAATAGACTATCCTATCCTGAAATGCTTTCACTTTGAGCTCACTACTGCCATCACTTCTGGGAAGGCTTATCCCCCATGTTTCTGTCCGGCTAACAGTATTTCCACCTGACCTATGGTGAAGTGGATGGTTTTGCCTGGCTATCTAGAAATAGGTCTGTCTCTGTATTCATCCTTGAACTTTTCCTTACATAGCACAAAGCAAACTTTAATATTAGTTCCGTTTAACTACTGATCTCTACCAAGAGATTCTAAAAATAAGGAGGGGACAGATCACATATCTGTTTTTCATCCTATGAACTTCCACTGCCAAGCTCAGTACTGGCATTTAGTAGTGAGTTCAGTATTGGTGGCTAAATTAATAAATGACTACTTTATTTCCTACTGTCTGATAGTCATCCACTTTTTCTTTTTTTAACTTGGTCACTTCACTGGCTAAACAATCCATTAGGAATATTTTAAAGTAGTTAGAGATTCATTAAAGCTTTTCTGGCCCTTCACTTTAATAGAACAAGTGTGGAATCCCCCAATAAAACATGATTTTAATTATTGTTAGGAGTTATACAATACTTATTAAGCTAGTGAGCCATTGTTTAATTTACTGAGAGGTTTTAAAAATTATGAATCAATTTTGGATTTTATCAAATAGCTTTTCTAAAGTTATGAAGAGAAATGGTAAAAGCATTCTACATACTTCCCAGTTGTATGACTTTGGGCAATTTTCTTAATTATTTTGTGAGTAAGTTTCCTTATCTGTAAAATGGACATCATTATAATCACTAAAGTAAGTGAATAATACATGAAATGTTGGAATTTAATATTTTATTGAAGTGGTTGTCCCAGTAAAAACAAGGTTTTGAGTATGGTCATGAGAATGAGTAGACAAAATTGTGTCACCGAAGGAAATTAAAGCTGAAATGATCTAAGAAAATAACACACATCTTTGGTAAGGGTGATGAGAATCCAGGGTATTTTCCCTGTTTGGGGAGGTGGGAGTAAATCGTCATAACATTTTTTAAATAGATAGTTCGACATTATCTGCGAAAAATAAAATGGGGCTAGTCTTACTCCTGAATTTCTAGAAATTCACTAGTTAGGAGTAAATATTTTCATATACTTCAAAGATATGACTTAATGGTTATTATTAGTAACATTATTTGAAACTTGAAAAAAGACATAAAAATATGGAATTGTTAAAAGCATGCTATGTTGGTATAATGAATAATGTACTACTGTGAAGAATATAGAACAATATGCTCTCATAAGGAAAAGTATCTACAATATTTTATTAAATACAAAAGCAATTTTGAGTACATCGTATTTTGCTGTGATACTGATTTGCAAATAAATTATATATAATAATGAAACTTGTCACCATGTCTTTCATCCCTGCATTTACCCGTCGATGCTCAACATATAAAAATATCTGATCTTGTCACCCACCTACTTATAACGCTGCAGTGACTTCTCCTTAGTAGGGTAATGAAGACGGTACTTGTCACAATCTGTGCTTCCCTATATGATCTGGCTCCTATCCAGCCCTCCAGACTCATTGCACAGCATAACTTCTCTTTTTCTGTGTATTGCAACAACTCTGTTCTTTTTTTTTTTTTAAAGATTTTATTTATTTATTTGACAGAGAGAAACACAGCGAGAGAGGGAACACAAGCAGAGTGTTCCGCCAAGCAGGAAGCCTGATGTGGGACTCGATCCAGAGTCTCCAGGATCGTGACCCTAGCTGAAAGCAGTCACTCAACCAACTGAGCCACCCAGGTGCCCGACAACTCTGTTCTTTATATCATGTGTCCCCTGCCATACTAGGAATCCAGGATCCCCCTATTCACCCTTCAGATCTCAGGCAACTTTCCTTCTTCAAAAACTAAGTAAGTGATTATCTGTTCCTCACATTACACAAATTCCCACCTTAGATACTGGCACAGATCTCCGATCTCCCCATTATACTTTTATCAATACTGTCTTTTAATTGTTTGATGCGAGTCTGTCAGACACATCCCAAGAGGGGAAAATCTCCTATCTGGTATTATTCTTCATGTTATCATCATTCCCTAACACAAGATCTGACACACACATTTTAGGGACAAAGTTAATACATGGTTGATGACTGAGAGTTGTATTTATCTGATGATGTTTTTACCAATTACATAAGACTGTTCTCTTTGAGGGATCCATTAGGGGAGGTTCCTAACTTCCTCTTTCTTTTTTTTTTTTTTTTTTTTTTTTAAGATTTTGTTTATTTGACAGAGAGAAACACAGCCAGAGAGGGAACACAAGCAGGGGGAATGAGAGAGGGAGAAGCAGACTTCCCGCCGAGCAGGGAGCTGGATGTGGGACTCGATCCGGGGTCTCCAGGATCATGACCTGACCCGAAGGCAATCGCTTAACCAACTGAGCCACCCAGGTGCCCCGCTACTTTCTCTTATAGTAGAGCACAGTTTGACTATTTTGACAAAGAACATGAATTTTTTCTTTTCATTAGAAAAATAAAAATATCCCAAGGATTTTTTGGGAGGAAAGCCTGCCAGTCTGAAAGCTCCATGAATGTAAGGACTATTTCTGACTCTTTTAGGAAATAGTGTCTATCAGAGATGTGCAGTTGGGATGAATGAACATGACACATTATGCCTTCCCTGTATATCCTGAAACAGTACTTCATCTAGAAATCGGGAATTTTCTGTTCATGTTCCAACAGCAAATATTGCAAAACGTATAGCAGTTTCACTGCCCATATCTACAATTACAGCAGCCCTTGTGGTAAAATTACAATTAAAAGATCATAGTGTAAGCACAGTTCGTCTCTGGATTTAATATTTCTCTATTTTACCCATTGATTCACTGGTGTTCTTTTCATGTGTGTATATGATAATATTTTTATTCTGATTCTCATAGGAAGGAACTAAAACACATTAGAAAATTCTGAATGTGCTTTATAAAGTTATATCTCAGAAGGATATAGTAAATATTAGGAATTATGGCTTAGGGCAATTTAAAATTATTGGCATGTTATTGATTTGTAGATGAGTCCTTGTATGCATTCATCCAGAATCTCAGTGGCTTGATGTAGTTCTCCCTAAACTGGCTATTTGCAACAGATAAACATTTGAAATTGAAAGAGAGGAGCACTGTGTCTTGTGGCTATACCCCTGGGAAGCTTGCGGTCTCATAGTAATGATTGAACAAAAGAAAGAAGATGTCAGAATGCAGAGTTTACAATTACTAAAACACTGAAGCTAATTTTAAAGCATTTATGTTTGCAAGAAGGTCATCACTGCAGTCATTTTGAAACATCTACCCTTGAATAAGTTTAAATTACTAAAATCTCATTTACCACTAAGGAAAAGTGAAAAGGTGGTTAAGCCCTGGCTCAAATTATCTTTCAGTTGCTTAAATATTCCCGACTCATGCTGATTCCTGATTTGTACTGATATAATATTAAACTGTGTGTGTATGTATAAAATAGCTGATATATAGTTTACAGAATCAATTGTTGTATAAAGTCTATAGGATCTAAAAAGCATTACTAAACATCATGAGTGGAAGAGGATGGGCTGTCATTCAGGGGAAAATGCATGGGTTTACTGTTAAAGGAAGAAAATAGATCTTAGCTAACAGAATGGAGGAAATTTCTGAATCATCTGGACATGCACAAATGGGAGGTGGACAGAGGGCTGTTAGAGGCTGTAGGTAGACCACAAGACAAGGCATTTCAGGAGACACAAGAGAAAGGCTCAGAGCAAAATTAAAGGGCTGGAATATATGGTTTTCTGAATCAGAGTAAAACATAACACAAGCGGCAGAGGGACAGAGAAGAGGAAGATTGCAAACTAGGATAGGCTGCAGGAGGTTAGAAGGTCCACATTACCTGATTCCAGTGACTTTCTGGAGGAAACAGAGGTGTCCCTCTAAAAACCAGTTAAATTTTGGCTAAATTATCATCCAGTTGTTTATAAAGGCAATGACTACAAGTTTTAATAATTCCTGATATAAACTAAGGAATTTAATAATTCCTGATATAAACTAAACAAAATCATTGATGGCCTATATCCCTCTTTTCTCTCTGATGCATCAGCCTTCTCTAAGGATAATTGTGGTGGCTCAAGAACTAGCATGCCAACTCAATACTATCCTTGTTTTATTGAAGAGATATGGGAGCAAGAACATATGACCATAGTATCACTCACTAAAAATCTGTGGAGCAGCTATAATTTTTATAGGCAAGTCTTGTATAGAGAGCACAGGAGACCATTTGAGTGTCATCCATGGGTGGCCAATTTATGGATGCAATGACTATCATGTTGGTCCCTTAGGATTATTTGTTAATTAATTGGTCCCTTAACTCATCTTCCTATTTTATCACACATATACATTCCTTATTATCTGTGTAACATATCTCACTAGCTAGTTGTTTATTTATTCTAAATGGTTATAAACTTTATAGATTTATGTCGGGGACGGTGCGTGATCCACCCCTCCCGCCATGCCCAAGCCACCTGAAAACTTTGGTGGAGGTACCTGTGAATGTGAATGAAAGCCCCTCTGGGCTTTTCCTGCCTAGAATCCAGAAAGCCATTTATCCTGTGGGCTGGGGCAATATGTCCTTTGTGTGCTTATTCAAGACATATAGTTTTCCCTGTAATCGTATCTCTGTATCTCTTATCTGTATTTCTTGATCCCTGTGCCTCAATGGTCTCAAGTCTGTGAGTTTAAGCAATCACTCTGTACCCTGCAGTAACAATACTAATCCTGTCTCTAGGGCACAGGTGCAAAAGCAGTTGAAGATTTAACTGCACCACCCAACTTCCTCAGTTTTAAATAATAAAAGGACTGGGGCCCCGGTCAGTCAATAGAGACAAAGGCAGAGGGTCTGCAAGGAAGCAGCAAGAGAGAGAGCAGGAGAGCTGGCAAATAGCAAGAGAGCCTGCAGAGAGAGACTGAGAGACAAAGGCAGAGAGCCTGCAAAGACGCAGCAAGAGAACCTTCGAGGAGAGCAGCAAGAAACAGAGAGAGCCTGCAAAGAGAGAGACAGAAACAGAGAAGCAAAGCAAGCAGCAAAAAGAGAAGCAGACAGAGAGTAGAGAGACAGAAGAGGAGAGAGAAGTAGAGCAAGAGGGCCAAAGCCAGAGCTAGAGAGCTAGAGCTAGAGAGCCAATGCTAAAAAGCCAGAGCGTGAGCCTGAGCCTGCTTCATAGGTCTCTCCTGATTGGCCTCAGGTCTGTCAGCTTGCATCAGATTTCCGTGTCCGTGTCATTATTTCGCCCGCCAGACATCCCGCGGTTCGGGACCCATCATCTCTGCCGAGGCTGGCTCCTCCGGCGGCGACAATTTTATCCATCCTACTTGATTTACTTGTTCTTTATAGCTGAAGTGAACATTTTTAAGTGACATGGTAAACACACAGCACATGTAACATTACATATTACAAAGGAAGAATGCAAGTAGAGAATGGACTAGAATAGGTGCGATCTTTTGGATATCCATGTTCAGAGTTTGGAGAGTTGACAATTTGAGAGTCCAGAGACTTATGGATTTAGAGTGTCAGATGGGTGTTTACCAAGAAGGCAAAGATAGTAAGGGTAAGAGACTTGACTCAAAATATTGGAGATCTGGATTTATGTGGCATGTAAATGGTCATGAAGCTTGTTCCACATCCAGAATCAATGGAATGATGATTGTATTTGGGGAAGAATGTACGGTCACAATCAAAGAGATCATCCTTGTGGAGGGGAGGGGTATATGGAGGGTGTGCTATTCCATGTAGGGCATCAGTGTTTCCAATGTAAATGTATCCTCAGAATTGAATCACCAAGTATTGATCTTTAAAAAAAAGTGTCTACAAGCAGTAATAGTTTGGGAATTATTTAAACACAATTCTACTTCTTGGGCTTTGCTGACCGTTATCTGTCTTCAGAAGGAGTAAATTCTTGAGATCTTTGTGAAATTTATGTGACTTAAGGTAAGACTTAATAATTGAGCTTCTTATTGGTATATCATATCTGAAGGCTAAAGCAATTAATTTTAGAAAATAAAACAAATGAAATAAAATTTCTACCTAAATTCATGAAGTGATTCATAATGTTTTCTCTCCTAGTAAATCTTAATCCCCTGTAATAATCTGAGCTTGTTTAAAAGTAATGCCTTAATACCTGAAGATACCAATATAGAATATAACGCTATAGAAAACATGGATGGAACAAACCTCAAAGAATGAAAGAAGAATGGATTCAGGAGGTAAGGTAGAAGGACTATCTCTGAAAGAAGGAATATTTTGCAAGATGGGCTGGAGAATTAATTTTTGTTTGTTTGTTTTATAAAGATTTTATTTATTTATTTGACAGAGAGAGATAGAGAGATCACAGGCAGGCAGAGAGAGAGAGGAGAAAGCAGGCTCCCTGCTGAGCAGAAAGCCCTATGTGGGCCTCAATCTCAGGACGCTGAGATCATGACCTGAGCCGAAGGCAGAGGCTTTAACCCACTGAGCCACCCAGGCACCCGAGAATTTAATTGTATTAAGAGAATATTAGAGAAAATGGTAACAAAAGCCTCCATTTACCTTTTGAGGCAGTTGGTGACCTCTAGCCCTAGGATCCCTATAAAGTCTAAGAAACACAGATCTTTGGGGGAACCACTGTGACTCCTACAAAAGGAAGAACTTTAGTACCTCTCAACCACTGCTCCCACTGTTTGGGTGAAGGATCTCATTTACCCTGACTTTCTTTTTCCTAGTAGAGGGACCTTCCTTAGAGGGATAGCCCTTTGTTTTTGTAGTAGTTTGTTTTGTTTGTTTTTCCACTCTCAATTCATTTTGAGAGATAAGTTTTTTTCTTCTCCCAAATCTCTCCTGCTTTTGGAGAAAGAAAGGCAGTTTTGTTTTTAAAGGTTATCAATTTCAATTTTCTGTCCATCCAGGTGTGATATTAAGGTCTGGGCCATTGCAATGGGAACCTGTAGAAGAGTCTGCCAGTTACCAATTTATTTCAATACATGTTCTGCCATAATGGACAGGATTCTTTTAAGCATTTCCCTTTCACCTGGGCACAATGTTAATTAAGCTTTCTCAGTAAATCTATAGAAAAGACATTGTAGGGGAAAAGAACTTCTCTCTTCCCTTTGGGCCCTCGTTCTACCCTGGCGATACTCTTCCTGCAGCCTTCTCTACATGGAAACCAGTGCCTTGACGGTTTCTTTTGTACTGTGGCACCTGTTCATGCTAAGTAGCAGCTTCCTTGTGCAGCCCCATGCTGTCTCCATGCCCACAATTTCGTTGCTGGTCTCTTGAGGGCAGGTCCTGAACTCCGGAAGGCTGCTTCCACATTGCTCAGTGATTTGTAGACTAGCTTCAACCTGGCAAATCTGCAAACTTCCCCAGTCCATTGGCTTCAACACACCCTCCTTAATCAGGCTTGGGCAATGGCATCTCTTCCAAATTTGTCCAATCCATGTACTCCCTCAGCCCTAAAGTGCCTTGGAGTTTCCTTATATCCCGTAACTGCTTTTTATCATTGGCATTAATAATTCTTTACTATATTGAACTTGGGTTTTACCCACTGTGTGGTTTCTATCTCTCACTTGGACCAAGATTGATGCAGAGACTCTGAGTAGATTTTTTTTTTTTTAAAGATTTTATTTATTTGACAGAGAGAAACACAGCCAGAGAGGGAACACAAGCAGGGGGAGTGAGAGAGGGAGAAGCAGGCTTCCTGCCGAGCAGGGAGCCTGATGTGGGACTCGATCCCAGCGGGATCATGACCTGAGCGGAAGGCAGTCGCTTAACCAACTGAGCCACCCAGGCACCCATCTGAGTAGATTTTGTAAAGGAAAACAATAGATGTGGACTACAGCTTTGGAAAGGGTGAGGCCTTTTTTCTATTCCTCTATATTACTTAGAATTTTTCTGTAAGAGTATTTTCCCTTGTCTTCAATTCATTTATTTAATCATTGACTTACATTTACATAGACTCAAGGATGCTTATTTTATTCAACACAATTCTGTCTTTGTTTCTTTTATTGCACAAATTGTTCCAGGTTTGATCATGGTGATTTGCAGGAAACTATACCAGGCCCCTGACTCCTTAGCCATTGCAGGTCAGTAGGACTTTGAAATTTTGGCCTTGGGAGATCACTGCAGTTTATAGCAGCTTTGTCCACATCTGAGAGGGTAATTTTGTATAAGTGGGGGTCTTGGGCTGAGGGTCCTTAGCCAAATAGCAGTGACCTACCTTAAAGCACAGATTGCTGTAGTTTGACCTTCAGCCACACAAGTGCAACTTCGTAATGCAGACAAAATTGAGGCAAATTTTGTCAAGAGCTTTTTAGACATCGATGAGGAAAATGATATTCTATATCTTTAAAGATGCAATGCCATTGGGCTTTACATTCACTGCTAATCATACTTGGGTTTTACACTTAACTTGTTATAACCTAGACCCAGGTAAGTATTTAAACTAGCTGTGTTCAGAGTTAAGGAACAAATAAAGAGGGGCTCACCCTGAATTCATCTGCATGCTCTTTAGATATGACAATGGTTGATGGCAACATGAATGATAGTGTTCAGGGAACAGAACCAGCCCTAGGATTCCTGCTCTTGTAAAGGGGCATTGACGTATTCTCTCCCTATCTTTAGCCAACGTTGTAATAATTTTTAATGTGTAAATCTAAGGTGTGACTATCATTAAGAGATGTGGTGTTAAATATATTTGTCAAGTAACATTTTTTTTTAGTAAGGTTTATTTTTAATTTCCAAATTTTGAACTTGAGATTTTCTAAGACAAAGAATAAAGTGCAAAGTAGTTCTACACAGTTTTGGAACCACGAATGTTGAAGCTTTCACTTTTCAGCAAGAAGTTACTATTTCAAATTTAACTAAACCATAAGTTTGATTTGGATTTCACCAGTTTTTGTTATTGTTGTTTCTGTTTCAGAATACCATCCAGGAAGCCATACTGTGTTTAGTAATTGTGTCTTTTTAGTCTCTTCCAATCTATGGCAAAGTTCAGGTTTTCCCTTGTTGTCCATACCTCTGACACAGTTGAAAGGTCTGGTTAAGTATTTTGTAGAGTGTCCCTCAGTTTGAATTTGCATGTTATGGGGCTCCTGGAAGGCTCAGTAGGTTAAGTGGCCAACTCGATTTTGGCTCAGATCATGCATGATCTCAAGGTTGTGGGCTCAAGTCCCATGTTGGGCTCTGTGCTCAGCAGAGAGTCTGCTTGTGGATTCCTCTCTCCTCCGCTGTCCCCCTGCTTGCATGTTCTCTCTCTCTCTCTGTCTCTCTAAAAAATAAATAAATAACATCTTGAATTTGCTGTGGTTTTCTCAAGATTAGACTAAAGTCGCATTTTGGAGGAAAAGTAATATCTAGGTAAATGCCTTTCTCAGCCCCATTAAATCATCAGGTACATGAATGTTAACCTTTATTCCTTGGTTAAAGAAGAGTCTGCTGGATTTCTCTGCTATGAAATTATTGTTTTCTCCCATTCTTCTCATTCTGCCCTCTGCTAGAGGTAAATTGCTAAGTCCTGCAATCAAAGAACTTTATAATATAGTAAAACCACCCCAGTTATATATATGAAAGATACTTTTAGGCTGTGTAGATATTCTGTTTCTCCTTAAAATTTTCCCACTAACTTTGGCATTCATCCATGGATCTGGTCTGCAGCAGATATTGCTGTGGTATTAGAATGGTGATTTTTGTATTCTTTCTATTCCTTTATATTACTTGGAATTTTTCTGTAAGAGTATTTTCCCTTGTCTTCAATTTATTCATTTATTTAATCATTTACTTACATTTACATAGACTCAAGAATGCTTATTTTATCCAACACAATACTGTCTTTGTTTCTTTTATTGCACAAATTATTCTGGGTTTGATCATTGGGAGCTCTTTCAGATTGGCTCCTTTTCACAAGACCCCATCTTCTATTTCTTATTTTTGAAGCATTTCATTATTTTCCAGCACTACAAGATGATGTGCCTCATCTCATGTTTTTCCTGACCTAACAGGGAAGCATTTGATGCCCCAGAATCAATCTATGATGGGAGCGCCAATCTCTTTTGTTAGATAACAATGTTTTGAGATTAAATATGGACACTGGCTATCCTTGCCATTACTGGGGTGTCACTGTTTCCAGGCATTATCGGAGGACAGAGTGAGCAGTATTAGATTCATATAGTTAGCTTGGCATGTACAAAGTCATGTACATACACAGGACTCTGATTTTCTCACCCACCTGTCTGTCTATCTACCTGTCTGTCTGTCTCTCTACTCTGGTATCAATGTCTATCTGTTGAATATCTATCTATCTCTATCTACCTTCAAAATTTGTTTATCTATCCATGTGTCATCTCTTCATCTCTGTCTAAATAGACATGAGTTTTTACTAACATCTCCTCTCTAATCTAGCACCACCGAGTTTATTCTAACTGTCTCTCTTGCTTATTTATATCTTCTTTGAAAGTGAAAGGCCTGGCTCCCCTTAACTATGATTTATTTACCTATTTGTTCAATCCTAGTAGCATACATGTAAAGTAGTTTCAAAACTGTTAACCTGTACCTTAGAGAGAAGCAAATTTACCAACTAGTGTAAGGTGTTCTACAAATAGTTCTTTCCATCTTTAGGTTTAACATGTTCAGCTAAAATACTGTTTTCCAAAGTTACAAAGGGTCAGCTCCTCCCCCCTCCCCCACTATAGCTGGTGAAATTATGCTGCACGCTTGTGAGGCAGTTACACTCATGTGACACAGTCTGCACTCCATTCTGGGATTCCCACCTTCTGTTGATGCTTTAAATTTGCCTACAGTAAAGTTCATCCTTTGTGGTATAGCATTCTAAGGCTTTTGACAAATACATGGGACCATTTATAGACCAACCTGGGACCACATGGAACAATTCCAATGTAAAAATTCTTAACTGATATATTTTGGAAAAACTGTGCAACCGACCTTGTGAGAAACAGTCCAGGGGGCTGTGGAAGGAACCCTTCCTCGATGGAAGCAATACAATTTTGCTTAGCTGAGAATGAGATTAAGGAATTGAGAAGGACTTTGTAATACCTTTATTATCCATAGAGACAGGCCATTTGGTATTGAATTTAATTCTCCTGTTGTTTTATATGTTTGCACACCAACCTAAAGGACATTTATTTTTTAATATTTATACTTTCTTTAAAAATTGATAGAAAGAAAGCTGATATTTAAATTTGGTTTAGCTCCATATTGTTAGCATTGTCTTAGGGGTAGCTGCATATTACCATTCAATCTCATTGCTGAACTGCTGATGTCAGACAATATGCCTGAATATAATTTGGGACGAGAAACAGAAAGCAGGTCATATCCAGGCTTTAATACAACAGTCTTGGAGGCACTACGCTCCTCATGAGCATTGCACAATAAACCTGAATAGAACAATGTTTGAGATTGCATGTTTTGAGATACATTAGAATTACATATTTTAATCTCTTTTCTCCCTTGTGCTCATTAATGTGTCAGCTTGACTGGCCACAGAGTGCCCAGATTAAACATTATTTCTGGATGTGTCTGGGAGGTGTTTCTGAATAAGATTATGTATGAATCTGTATACTGGCCTCTCCCAACATACACACACAGGGTGGGTGGGTGTCATCTAATCCAAGGTCCTGAATAGCACAAAACACAGAGGAACGTAAAATTTACCATTTTTCTCCCCGTCTCACTGTTTGAGCTGAAGCATCTGTCTTTTCTTTTCTCTCCTTATTTGGGATTTACACAGTCATTATTACTGCTTCTCAAGTCTTCAGAGTCATACTAAACTTTACCACTAGTTTTCCTGGGCCTCCAGCTTGCAGACAACACTCTGTGGGGGCATCTTAGCCTCCATGAGCACATGAATGTGAACAGATTACTCATAATAAGTCTCTGCCTCCCTCTTTCTCCCCCTTTCTTTCTCTCCTCCATCCCACTTTCTCCCTCTATGATCTGTTTATACAGATAACCCTAATACATCCCCTTCATTCTTTCCTCCTTTTTCCCTCAAGAGGCAAGCAGTTTTTGTTGAGGTAGATTTGGGCACACATACCCTTGTCTTTCTCTTTCTCCTGCATTAGTCTACACTTGGATTCACTAACCTTGGGCCCCTGGATCAAAGACCTTTCATTTTCAGTGCAATCTATAATAAGGTGGATAAGTGGGACAATAGGTTTCTGTTTTTCAAACTCCTTGCATATGCAGACCTAAATCATGTTTATGGCACCTCTCACAGTTACAGAGCTCACTTTTTAATCTTCATCTTCTTTGTTTTTCCATTCGTTTCCCTCATTTTTTTGCTTATATGTTTGTTTTCTTTTGGTTCTAAACTCTGGCGGGAAAGAAAAATTGTCCAACACACAATGTGGGTAAAGTTGTAGGTAAGGGTGAAGGGAAGTTAGTAATTATTAAAATCCTATTCTGAATCAAGCTCTGTGCTGCACTTTTTATATGTGCTCTGTCTATTCCGTCGTCATGAACAGCATGTTCACTCTCTGGTGCTGTATTGGGTTTGATTCCCCCTTTCCCAGTGCAGACTCTGAGAAAGGATTTAACCATAGTAGTTGATTTGAGAGCTAATCCCAGGAAGCAATCTGAGGAAACAGGGGAGAAAGACAAGTTTGGTTGGAGAGCTGGTCAATCAGGCAGCACCAAAGATTACTTCCATGGGCACTGGGGGTTGAATCCCACAAGGGCCTTCTGAGAGGTCACTGGAATTTGCCTCAAAGCTCACAACAGTGAGTAGCTGAATTACTCACCCACTAATAACCATATTTCATTTTTTTTAAGATTTTAAATTTATTTATTTGACAGAGAAAGAGAGAGAGACACACACACAGTGAGATGAGGGAACACAACAGAGGGAGTGGGACAAAGAGAAGCAGGCTTCCCGCTTGCAGGAAGCCAGATGTGGGGTTTGATCTCAGGACTGTGGGATCATGACCTGAGCACAAGGGAGACACTTAAAAACTGAGACACCGAGGTCCCCCTAACCATATCTCATTGCTTAGTATCTACTACTGATGCATTAATTTCCCGAGCACTTTCAGCCTGCTCTGCCCAGAGGCTGAGCGGTGATGCAGCCAACGAATGTGCTTTGAGAAACACAGAGGCATATATGTCAGCTACCTGAGAGGACTCTTGGGTCCATCCAAGGGGATTTGGACAGGATAATAACTGGATCTGTTAAATTGCTATTTGCATTTCTCTGATAAGGAAACTGAGCCCAGAGTACTTCAGTGACTTATCTGAAATCACAGGGCATCTTAGACCTTCTGTAACCCTAAGTCTGATTGAGACACTCACCCTTTCCTCTGCACACCCCCACTCCCACCCTTACCTACTGCTTTCGCCAGGTGTGGCTGTGTTTTCTGGTGAGGAGAACAGTCAAAAAGTATCATATAGCAAGGTGGAAATCAAGAGCCATCAAAAACTGAATGCAACTTATTCTGGAGATTGCTACCATACAAAATACTAGCTCTGCCTGACCCAGGTAAATCCCTAGAAAGTCTTAGTCTGATGGTTTCTTCTAACGAAGCTGACATGGAGAGAAGTCAGTGGAAACAACTATGAAATCAATGCCCTGACAGTTCTAGATGTTTTTTGTGCAATCTGAGCATCTCCTTAGTCTTCATCCAGCCTCTAGCTGGAGACTGGAAAAGGTTAAGGAGCAAACTCTAGCCACAACCACTTAAGAAAACCAGAGCAGTGAGAAAAACATAGGTTGTAGGGCTTAATTTGAAATGTGGAAAGTTCCAGTGACAATGGCCTATATCTTAAGGGGCTAAGCCTTAGGCACTTGTCTTGCTTTTACTAACTGATTTTCAAAGACTTGCTTTTAGGGTTGCATGAAGTTACAGTAAAAAAAAAAAAATGCCCCCTTTCATATATATCCTGTGACATAATTCTGAAGATTGATGCCTGGCTATCCATGAGTATACAGTGATTGCCTTTTCATTTGCCAAAACCACCTGAGGACCTGCAGAATGGAAATGAGATTGTCTAGACATCTGGGCAGGTGAGCACACTAGGATTAAACAGAACTTAAGTTAAACTCACTAGCAAAGATCACAGGGAGTTTCTAGTTTGAACAAGTCGGTAAATCTTACCAGGAATTGCTGCCATATTAGATAGCACAATTTTTAGCAATAATATTTTTTCTTTAACAAATATATATATATATGTTATATATTATAATCATATATCTATGTTCTTCGTATACATATAATATATACATAAAATCTTTCACATTAGAAAATAAATGTATATTTTTAATAATCCAACACCACAAAGTATGTTAATCAATGATGTGTGAGTGTTTTCTTCCTTAGTTTTATATTAAATACTCTTACATGCTTTTACATTACCTGTGGAAAATTGAGACTATGCTTTTTAGTCTTTTTAGTAGAAGTTCTACTTTCTGATAAGAGCAAAGTTTATGTATTCTGATATCCAAAAAATGACTTTTCAATCTTTCTGCATTTCATTTTATTTCACTTTTTCTTCTCTCTTTTTTCTTCTCTCTTTCTTCTCTTTCTTCTTCTTCTTCTTCTTCTTCTTCTTCTTCTTCTTCTTCTTCTTCTTCTCCTTCTCCTTCTCCTTCTCCTTCTCCTTCTCCTTCTTCTTCTTATCTTCCTTCTTCCTTCCTCGTCTTCTTCTTCCTCTGCAGAACATGCTTTTATTGTACCCTGAAGGTCAGACTCACATATCTCATGAGTGAACATTTAGCCACTGGCTAACTTTAGGTGTGATGAGATCATGGCCACAAAGATTAATTTAGAGGACAGCTAGGGAACATGGCTCAGAAGTGTCGCTAAGTTCTGGAGGTTTGCACCGTATCAAAGAAAGCTTCTGTTGACTTTCTCAGTCATCTTATTTATGCCATCCGAATACAAATATTTCGGGTCTATGATCTTTACCTCTTATTGGTAGCTTTTGGCATGTTCTTGCATGGTCCAAGTGTACATAATGACTTCTTAAATAGCCGACTAATCTATCTACGGTATGTGTGGTGTACAGGTGTAGCCGGTAGATGGCAGCCTGAGGACAATACGGTTCAGGTATTCTTTTCATCTAGAAGTCTTCTGCATTTAGCTACAGGCTTCTAAGATGTGTAGATAAGGACTCCTGCTTGTCTGTCTTTTTTCCAGTGATTCGAATCTATTATGTTGTGGCTTTATTCTACTTGTTCTTTATATCATATATCTAACTATTTTTCAATAGGTTTTAGTGTATAAGAGACAACAGTATCTATGAAATTCATATGTATAAAATAAAATTTTAATTTGCTTTTGCTTTCTCTGTCCACTCTTATACAACATTCACTTAAAAATATAATCTATTTTTTAAATCTGTATTTTAATGTTGCTGTTAAATATTGTTTTATTAGTATCGGGTTATTTTTTACCTTCCCACAGTTAAAAAAAAGTATGTTAAATGTTTGCTCAGATTTAACCACTTTCTGTTACCTGATGTATTTCATGACTGGTCACATCCGTTTGTGAGCTCCAAGTGGCTCATCTATCAGTCAGCTAGTTCAGATGTGTAAGTAGTTGGCAATGTGAGAAAGGTTTTCTTCTGAGAGCATTAGATACATAGTTTTTCCCCTTTCTTTTTTTACTGGTAGATTATATAGAAATAATTAGTAAAAATATACTCTACACAAAGCTCTGTATATATTTCATTATATTTAATCTTTTAGTGTTTTAAAATAAAGATCTGAAATCTTTTTATTTTAAAGTATATCTGTTGAGGGATGCCTGGGTGGCTCAGTCTTTAAGCATCTGCCTTTGCTCAGGTCACAATCCTGGAGTCCCTGTATAGAGTCCCGCATGGGGCTTCCTGCTCCGTGGGAAGCCTGCTTCTCCCTCTCTCGCTCCTCTTGCTGGTGTTCCTTCTCTGGCTGTGTCTTTCTCTGTCAAAGAGATAAAATATTTAAAACAATATTTTTTGATGTAATTGTTGATTTATGTCTGAGTACTTCTGGAGCTACTTTTTTGAGTAAGTTTGAAATTCAGCAGGTTTAGGCTTTATTCTCTACATGTGGAGATATTAGGAGAGTTAATTTTAAAATCTAGTGCCTTCAGAGAAGAATACAGATTTCTTTATCTTGCTACTTCTACCTTTCTAATAATCTATTCTTTACTCAGATACTTTCTTTCATACATGAGGAAGAGCTTCATTATTAATTTTCAAAGATTCTTACTTCTCTTTCACAGTTTGAGTTTTATTTAGTACAGAAAGGATACCTTTTATTCTATTGATTTGCTTCTTACAGAAGTTTATTTGCTTTTTTGGTGTTGTCCTATTTCTGTGTGTGTGGTTTTTTTAAAGATTTTATTTATTTATTTGACAGAGAGAAACATAGCTAGAGAGGGAACACAAGCAGGGGGACTGAAAGAGGGAGAGGCAGGCTTCCCGCCAAGCAGGAAGCCCAATGTGGGGCTCGATCCCGGGTCTCCAAGATCATGACCTGAGCCGAAAGCAGTCGCTTAACCAACTGAGCCACTGAGGCGCCCTCTCTTTCTGTGTTTTAAGTTGAACATGGTATTTTTGATCTCATGAAAGGTATTTTACTCTCAGAATATTTCCTTTTTATGAATTCACAGGGACCTTTTTGTTTATTTATTCTTTCTGCTTGTTTATTTCTAAACTCAATATAGGATTTTGCTGTGATTTTATTCTTAGTATGTTTACCTTTACCTTTGACAAGCTCTGTTTTGTTCTTGTTTTTGTTTTTCTTTTAAGGCATGGCAATCTATGCCATCAACCTCTCTGCTCTCTAAGGAAAGAGGATCCATCTCTCTTGGGCATTTTGTAAACCCAGGTGCTATAACAATACATGGCAAGCATATCATTCTTGATAAATGTTAGTTTATGAGAAGCGTAAGAACAGTGCCTCCATGAGATCATTGCCCAGTGCGATGTACAGCTTACTGTATGGTATGGACCAAGTGTTCATACCAAATGATGCACGTAAGGCAATAGCTTAGGTTTAGAATCCATAAGCAGGATATCTCACATGTCAAGCAAAGGGCCTTGAGCAGTGAGAAAGATCAAGACTGATTTCTGAACAACAACAACATTATCAACTTTACTATTCACTATTTTTTTCTATGACATAGCTATAGTTTTATAGACACAATTTTAAGTTTCAATGTACGATAGACACAGGTGAATTTCAGAAAATGCCGAATCCTAATATTCAAAATAAATTTTTGGAGGTACATTAGATACTAATGGAGCCATCAAGAAACATAAAATTTTACTACTCAAAACTGTTGATTAAAAAAAACAGTAGGGATGAATGAGACTATACAATTTCATTCAAAATAACATAGCTATCTATAAATGATATGGCAAAAACTAAGGGTGTATTTCCAGGTTTTTATGAGATTTATAAATCAGATTTATGAAAATGTTATTACTTCCAGCATATCTTTAATCTTAATATATTTTTCTCCTTGAAAAGTCTGATAAGAACTGCAAAAGTAATATGTTCCTGAAAGAGCAAATATTTGAGGGAATTATTAATATTAAATAAAACACATTTCCCAAGTGTGTCATCAAGACATGTAATCTAGAGAATAACATTAGATTTAATATTCTCCATCCCAGTCTCTGCAGGCATTATTGATCATATCTATAGCTCTATATGGTATTTTATATTAGGGAACTTGAATGATGCTGTACTGTGTTTTTCATGTTGCATCTGATATTGTATTGATTTTATTAGAACTTGATGAAATAAATTCTATAGTTAATTCAGTTGATTAATGCATTTTCCTTGTGAAGTTCCATACATTTGGATTCAATTTCCTTGGAACAATTCTCCATTCTATTGTCTACAATGACTTGCTAACCCCAATTAATCCATCAGATATACCCAATAGGAATTGTAGAAATTTAAAGAAAGAGCGATTTACCAGAAGAAGTGAGTTACCAGAAGTAATACTTTCTGGCTACATGTTTTGTGATCTTATAAAACATTCATGCATCCCAGTGAAGTTATGATTCATGATGTTGACATTCCATTAAATAAAATGATAGAAAATTCTGTCGATTGATTACTTTTTCAGTTAAAAATTACAAAGATTGGCAGGCAACCATCTTTATAGTGACCTGTCCAATATATTTTCTCCTTGGGAATACAATAGGCACAGAGACTATCAGTCCTGAGTTGGTTAAAAAGGCTACTTTTACATGGTTTAAAGATTTATGACATCATATTAACAAAATCTGATATAATTTTATCTTCAACAAAGGTATTAAAGGAGACAGAATATTGATGTCTGAATGTCAAGAGTAACATCTTCCCAAGAGGGTGTTTTTTGGAGTTGCATCTATTTTAATTGTTTTGTGTTCTCCAACCTGACAATATCTATGATTTTGATCATTATTGTCCCTCTGCACTGTCAGTTCGATTATATGCTAGGTTTGTTCTGGCCTCAAAACTTCTCTGTCTTCATAAGCTAAGTGTAAGTATTGATGATTCAGGGGCACCTAGGTGGCTCAGTCAGTGAAGCATCCAACTCTTAATTTCAACTCAGGTCATAATCTCAGGGTTGTGAGATCAAGCTCCTGTGTTGGTCTTGGGCTGAGTGTGGAGTCTGTTTAAGGTTCTTTGTCTCCCTTTTCCTCTGCTCTTCCCTACCTCTAAATATATACATATGTATTCATATATATTTATGATTCATATATTTGCATGTTCAGTTCAATTATCAAAAGGAAATTTTTTTTTCTTATTTCTAAGTTTTCAGAGGTATATGAGTATATGAACCCATGTAAACTGGGGCCAGAGAATACAAAGTCATCTCCAGTATAGACCCATCAGTGTAACTGCAGATGCTATTTTCAACATTCGGTTTCTTCAGTAAAATTATCATCACATATCAACTCATCTTATGTGAGTTTTCATATGCTTACAGTATGGATAGATTTTATTCATTTACTCAATTTTTACGTACTTGTTGTACCTTGAAATTTGTCCTCCTTTAAAGATTTTTGCTTTTGTTTATGTATTTGAATATTAACATTTATAGTTTTATTCCCTGAAAATAGCAATAAAAGTTAAATGTGAGAAGAAAAACAGAAGGGGGAGGTCAAGTCCTGACCATCTTAAAATTTCCTTCTCCCTAAAGTCAAACCTTCTCTTCTACAACAAATTCTATTTGAACATTTTTCCAATGTCCTTCTAATTTATGAACTTGACATCAAGGATAATTGATGATCCATTATTATAGTGCAAAACTTATAAAGAATTACTTTGTATAAATAGCTGTCTTTCTAAATTGAAACTTCAATTATCTGTTGTATTTACATCAAATTTCTTATATTTTGGTATTCTACACTGCTAAAACTTACTCCTTTAATTTATTATACTGAGGGATCATTTGAAGTTCTCTTTTCCCAGTGAAACCTTATCTTTCAAGATAAGCCATGTTCACACTGGGTAAAGAATTTAGGAGCTCAGTTAAGCCTCTTCCTTTGGCTCAGGTTGTGATCTCAGGGTCCTGAAATTGAGCCCCTATAGGCTCCCTGCTCAGTGGGGAGTCTGCTTCTCCTTCTGCCCCTCCCCCTGCTCTCATGCTCTCTCTCCTATTTCTGGCTCTTTCAAATAAATAAATAAATAAATAAATACTCAAAAAAAAAAAAAAGAATTTAAGGACTCCTCTGACCTTCAGTTCAAGTGTTTCCAACATGGTGTCCCAGGTCCTTAATCGTCCTAAAATCTTTACTTAACTGTATGTCCTGTAAGTTTCCTCAATAGCATTGTTTAGTGTACACCTTTCCATGTCCTTTTACTTTCCCTGTGTGTGTTTATGTTGTGTCACTCTGACACTGCGACACTTGGAGCCCTCCAAGGAGTGGAGGGGATGCTCTAGGGCTCTACCTTGTGCAGCCAGAATTATTTTTTTCTACAACTTGGAGCTACCTGACACTTATAATATGCTAAGTTTATAAAAATAAGAAAACCTAATCAAGAGTAGCAGCATCGTGTTTCTAGCAACCTCTCATCTAATACTTATCATTTATCTATCGTGTGTGTGTGTGTGTGTGTGTGTGTGTGTGTGTGTAGAAAGAGACAGAGGGGAGTTTTATTGTTTCCAAATATTAATCAGAGCAAGTGGATCTTAATAATTTATCAGCAAGCAACATTTTCTGTTAGTAAATAAGGCTTCCAAGATCGTATAAGAATGGATTTAAACTTGCTGAATGTAAAGATTCAACCTCAAATTACTGTAGCCTCAGTAATTGCTTATTGTATTAGATCAGGTGATAACACTACATGCACTGTGCATAGCCTGCTTTTATTAAAATAAAAAAGTTGAACACATACAAAAAGTCTAAATCTATTTTTTTGTAGCACTTTTATTAAGTTAGAAGCATAAACACCACACAATTTTGGGTGAAAGCAGCATCATGAGGTCTTTAGTGTACTTACCTCCTCTCAGCAATCCAGCAAGACTGACAGGGCCCTCTAGCCCACAGTGAGCTCTGAAGCTGAGGGTAGAGGGAGGATGCTGCCTCCCCAGCCCAGGCCCAAGCTTCCTCCACTGTTTTCCACTGATGTTCACTGAGCAAGAGTTACCAAGCAGAGCCATCTCCTGAGACCAGAGCCACATGGCTTATGAGCAGGGTGTGTAGGGTCTGAGCAACTTGGAGACTTGACTTCTGCTTTCAGCTCTTTCCCAAGTGGCAGCTGGTGCCCATCTTTGGGGCACTCATCTGTGGACAAACCCAGCCCAAATGCCCCAGTCTGAAAGAGAAGCCCCATGGGACTAGGTCAAGTGCAGAGGTCCTGTAAGAGAGCAGGGTTGAATTGTGAAAAGCAACTGGTTTATAATGTGGACCCAAATATTTATAAACAGTATAGCCCACTTTGGAGCCCAGATTGGGAGCCATCCAAATACCACTGAGAAAAAGGCCTGGTGCACAGGGGTAAGGGAAGGATAAGCCCAGAAACTCTAACACTAGGTGTTAAGATGGATGCTGGCAAAATGTCACCTCTCTAGAACCCCAGATTCTGATAAGGGACCCAATGACTAGGGAAGTGAAAACAATGAACACATGTTTGACAATTCTTTTGGAAACATTCTTACTTTTTTAAGCTCAGGGAGCAAAATGGCCAGACTCTGTTACAAACTTGAAGGCTAAGATACCAGAGAGGATGGCAGGCACTGTTTGCCTTTACTCTTGTTAAAGATCCATTGGCTATATTTGTGTAGGTCTATTGTCAGCTCCTGATTTCTTTGTTTTTTCCCCAATACCACACTGTTGTCATTGCTGTTGCTTTTTTTCTTTTTTTTTTAAATTTGTTTAAATATATTTGAGAGAGAGTGAGAGAGAAGGACAGAGAGAGGGAACATGAGCAGGGGTTGGGGGGGGAAGAGCAGAGGGAGAAGCAGACTTCCCACTGAGCAGGGAGCCCGGTGTGGAGCTTGATCCTAGGACTCCATGATCATGACCTGCTCCAAGGCAGACGCTGAACCAACTGAGCCACCCAGGCGTCCCCGCCGTTGCTTTAAAGGAAGTCTTGACATTGAGTCTTTTCCATCTTCAGTGTGGCGTTTGTTACTATTCTGTATCTTTTGCCTTTCCATATTAACTATAGAATCAATTTGTCAGCATCCACAAAATAACTTGCTGAGATTATTTCGATTGCATTAAATCTGTAGATCAAGCTGGTAAGGACTGATACCTTAGCATTATCGAGTCTCCTTTCCATAAACACAGAATAATGCCCATTTATTTAGATTTTCTTTGATTTCTCTCATCTGAGTTTTATAGTTTTCCTCATATTGATCTTACACCTATTTTTTTAGATTTATACTTAAATATCTCTTTTATTTTCCTTTTTTGGTGTTAATGTAAATGGTGTCCTCTTTTTAGTTACACATTCTGACTATTAATTTTGGGTGTATAGGAAAACAATTGGTTTCTGTATATTAATCTTTTTTTTTCACAACCTTACTATAATCACTTACTATTTCCAAGACTTTTTCCTTCATTCTGTAATATTTTCCACTTAGACAATCATGTCATATATGACCAAAACTTTCTTTCTTTACAATGTATACCTCTTATTACTTTTCCTTCTCTTACTGTTTTCTCTAAGACTTCCAATATGACATTGAAAAAGAGTAATGAGACAGGATATTCTTGCTGAGTTCCTGAACTTATAGCAAAAGTATGTAATTTCTCAGCATTAAATTATGATGTTTGATGTATTTTTATGTAGATATTCCTTATTGAATTAAAGTAGTTCCTTCTATTCCTAGTTTACTGAGAGTTTTGTTATGAATGGCTCTTGGATTAAGTCAAATGTTTTTTCTCCATCTATTGATATGATCATATGATTTTTCTTCAGTCTATTGATATGATGAATTACATTAATTGATTTTTAGATATTGAACCAGACTTGAATATCTGGAAAAATCCAATTTGGTCGTGCTGTATAATTCTTTTTATGCATTGTTGCATTCAGTTTGCTATTATTTTGGTGAGGAATTTTGAAACTATGTTCATAAAAATATTGATTTATAGTTTTCTTGTAATATTTTTGTATTGTTTTCATATTAGGGCATTGTTTCCCTTATAGAATGAGTTAAGAATTATTTCTGCTTCCCTTTTCAGAAACATATTAAAAGAATTGTTTTTTCTGAGTTTCTTATTTTTTTTTTTACTGAGGGTGTTTATACATAACCAATAGAATTATGAGCATTATAGTAGGTGATGTGTTTAGAGTGTTATCACACTGTGTTTCTTACATTACAGTCAATAAACCACATCCTTTGTAATAAAAAAAAAACTATTATAGCACTGGCTTTTGATATGGCTTATACTGATAATTAATACTTCAATTATCATTTTCTTCCATTTGGTAAGAATTCAGAGTGCTTAGTTTGGGGGCAGGCAGATAAATGTCCTTTTGACTTCAACAGCTAGTAGTTAACAACTTGTAAGACCAGATCAATGTACTTAATCTCTCTAAACTTCAGTTTCCTAACAAATGGAAATGACAATAGTGATAGTCTTAATGGCTCCTATGGGTGTTGGAGGGGTGCGAGAGATAACCTGTGTGACAGGATCAGCATACCAGAGTGTTCATGACACATAAACAATAATCATTTTCTGGTCTCTAAGATGAGTGATCCTGGGGAGACCTTTTCTGAAGTTATCTCAATTTTAAGATTTTGGGCAGTTCTCCTTTAATTACGGACAGGTCTCAGAACTTAGAACTTTGATCCTGAAACTTTGATTCAGAGTTTGGTTTCTCTGAGTAGAGGGGGACCCTGGAATAGGTAGAGGAACAAAGTAGTACGAAGACTTCATTATAGACTGCAAAATATTGTTTTTCTTCTATTCTATTTAATCCAGATAAGAAATGCCGAAGGGTGTTGGTCATGTGCTATCAATGCTCTCAAACTTCACACTTCTATACAATCATACCTTCTTTAAATAGAGTGCACCCTGTAGATGCCACACAAATGTAAAAGGATTATGATGATGATAATGATGATGACTGAGATTAGCACACTCTTGTTTCAAGAGTAAGAGAAAATGAGTTTGTGTTTATTAAGAATACAAAGTAGGACTGTTTTCCTTTGAGAAAAATGGTAAAATTGCTGCTATATATTTGCATGTTGTTAAAACAGACAGCTAAAATACTGAACAGCCCTAAATGCTAATACCCTTGTTCTTCTACCCATCATTCTATGAACACTCTTTTTTAATCTCTATCATATTTTAATTCTTCTTAGTTATACTGATGTGTTTTTATATTTTATATTGTATCTTTGTTGTAAACAGTATTACATAATATGAATTTGAAAATATTTTTGGAATTGTATCTAACATGAATAAAATACAAAGTCTGGCAAATCTAATTTTTCTTTATAATTTTAGATTTTTCAGAATCAAAACATCTAGACAGATGAAATCTTTTTTTTCTTTTTAACGGTGGTTAGAAAAGGAAATCAGGAATATAGCATAGAAGTGATTTTACCCCAGAGTATATGGTATCATTTTATTATCATTTTATACAATGGTCCTCCTTTTATTAGAGAATCAATTGTTCTTTGTTTCCTAACACTATTGCATTGACCTTTTTCATTGCCACCTGTTTTTTGTGTGTTCAATGTATATAATTCCAGTTCATCTTCCACACATTTGTTTTTGTGTATTTTATCCATTTAGAACATTTACCAGTGTTGTATGTGTTTTAAATTTACATTAATTGTCCTGTATCATTGGACAATTTTTCCCTAAATATTGTGTTTTTAAGATTATCCATTTATTTGTATGTGGTCTTAGTTAATCCCACTGAACTGTATTATAGTATATGTATATTTCGTATTTCCTGTTTATTCACTTGTTTATTCACTTACATAAAGCCACCAAGTTTTCTAAAAAGGTTTTTCCCCATGAACATAACAACAAACATTCTTCTACATGACACTTTGTGTATCTGTGGATAAAAGTTTACTTAGAGTTTACATCCAGAATGTGTGTATTTATATAAAAGCAATAAGCATCTGGATTTTTTTTTATATGGGATAAAGTAGGTTATGATGAAAGATAGAAGGGATGGTATCTAACAAGAGTGGATTAACAAGGATTACAACTTTCCAAAAAATGCTTTTAACTTTAATAAAAGTATTCTAGACAAAATGATACAAAAGGAATAATAAATTCTCAGAAGTGTATACCTAAACTTTTGGTGCATTATTCTAGGCATCTCTATGTATTTTCAAAACTCAGAAATGTCTTCTGCTCTTAAATTCACAATGTATTAGGACACTCAGCAAAAATTACAATATCACAAAACAATGATAGGTCTAATAGTAGGAATACACTTAACCTATATTGTTTATGTGAAATATGGAGGAGGGTATCCTAAAACATATATGAATGAAACATAGGTTTCCAAGTGTATTATCCTTCTCTGAATTCTGGATGATTAAGAACTCATGTGCTAGGATTAGGGGAAAAAAAAAACATTCAAGGTAAAGATAATAAGTAAAAAGTACGGAGTTTTTAAGTGATGGAAAATATTTTGTACATTTGGAAGAAAATTTGTGACATAATAAAGGCAAGTTCATCAGGGCAAAATCCTGCCAGGGCAAGTCAGCTAACAGTGAAGCTTAAAGACACATTTTTACTCTGTGGGCCAATTAAAGCAGTGTGATGTTCAGAGAAGTGAACTTTAGAAAGATAATTCTCTCCCATCAGGAGACTCTTGGAAATTCCTGCCACTTCGATCAAGATACTTGGCAATAACATTTTAACAAAGTTTACTTCAACTGGAAAAGTATGTACTTGTTCAATTCTCATTAATCTTGATATAGTATATCCTCATGTGATGATTCTTTCCACTCTTAAAAGGAGCAGTGACAGAAAGGGGAGCAAGAATTCTTGTGTTAAGTGAGATGTGTTGGTCTCTGCCCTGAGAAATTATGTTTTAAGGTCAAAATGACTTGGCAAGACTTCAAAGCATGGTCTCTATGTTTGCCCCATGCACACATTGTTCATCTGCTTTATTAAATAAAATAACCAAAAAGGAGAATTCTGAACACAAAAGATTAAAAAAAAAAAGAAGAGAATTCCCTACTTTGCATATGTTTGAAGTCATATGGCTCTGCATATACTAGAAACTTAAGGTCTGAAACTTTGTGAAATGTCCTCTGTCTAATAATTTTTTATGTAAAAATGTATTTAACCTTACACCAAGTGCTCCTTTGCCAGAATACTTTGTGTAAAGATTGTATATCCTGAGCAGCCGTCATCAATTGGGTTTGAATATTTTCTTTCTTTTTTTGAGAAATTCTAAAAGATTAATTTTGTGTTGACAATATGGAAAGAAAGTTTGTCCCTCAAAGGTGAGAGGACACTGGCTGTAATATCTTCTTATTGTTTTAATCCTGAGTAAAACATACAGGGATTTCTTCAAATAAAATAAATATTGATAATATTTGTCTTTTATAATTTCGACTTCTTTGCTCAAAGTTATAGAAATTAAATAATTAACACTCAATAAGGAAGAAAGAATTTCCCTGATAATTGCTAAAACATCCCCCCAAATAGTAGTATCACTATGGCAAACCAAAGGACATATTATCTTGTTAGAGGACCACATATGTTTTTTTTTGAAAAGTGAAATATCAATAAAATATAGTTAGAGATATTTGAAGAAAGTAAAAACACCTCAAAACAAAGTGTAACACTAGCAGAGTTTCACATCCTGATGTGTTGAAAACCTGGACCAGGAAAAATTAAAGGAAGGATTAGTTGAGGTTCTTTAGTAAGAGAGGAAGGACATTCAAAACTTGGTTAACTCTCCCATTACCCCTGTTTCTGTTATCTATGCCTGCAAAGCAGTACCCAGAACTAAAACAACATTGTTATTGTATTTAGTGGATTAAGATGCCAGTCAAAGCTTGGCCGGGAAACCCCAATTCATATGACATTGGCTGCAGTTACACACACACACACACACACACACACACACACACGTACTTGGGCTGACCTATAAATCCAAGATAGCTGGGACAGCTAGAGGGCCAGGCTTAGGTCAGCTCCTCTTTCCCCACATAGCCTTTCTAGCAGAATACTTAGATTTCTTCTATGACAGCTCAGGCATCCAAGAAACCATGGTGGAAGTAGCCAGTCTCCCTAACCCTCAAGTTTCAAACCACTGCAGTTCAGCCTTGACTCAAGGCAAGTCCAATCAGACCCACTTCACAATGAGAACAATGTCAAAGAATGTGTGACCATCTTGAATTTGTCCCAAAACAAAGGTGAATCTTCCTCAGTCTGGCAGCCAGGTTTGCACCTGAGACACAGTACAGTTCGCTAGCAATACTTGGAAGCGAAAAGAAGTGGGTGAGTATAGAAGAAGAACTTTCTATTCACTGGAATCAAAATCAGGCTTAGTCTATTCCCAAACCACAATGACCAAAGTGGGAGCAAGAGCCCAGGAACCATTTTTACTTTCTCCTTCAAGATATGGAGAGATGCAGGGTTAGAGTGAATGAAGAACTGGAGGAAAAACCCAAACGACAGATGCTCATGTATAAGATTATCTACACCATGAAGGATATGCAACGATTCAACAAATATGGGATTTTATCCTTTACAAGCAATTTTAATATAACAATCAGAAAAAGCACTTTCAGAATTGTGAAGCAAGCTTAAGACATACAGGGATCATTTCATCCATAAATCCACAGTAGGACATTATGATCAAGAATATGGACTAGGGGAAAGAAAAAGGTAATAGGTAATAAAAGAATAAAATAAAGTGATTATTAAAAAATATTTAAAAAAAAAACAACAAAACTCAGGGGTACCTCAGTCGTTAAGCATCTGCCTTTGGCTTAGATCATGATCTCAGAGTCCCAGGATCGAGCCCCGAGTTGGGCTCCCTGCTCCATGGGAAGCCTGCTTCTCCCTCTCTCACTCTGCCTCTTGTGTTCCCTCTCTAGCTTTGTTTCCCTCTGTCAAATAAGTAAAATCTTGAGAAAAAAAGTAAAAAAAAAAACAGTTAATTTTCTGAATAGAAGATTAGACAAGGATTTTCTAAAATTAATGATGGACACCAAACCAGAGATTAAAGAAATTCTTAAAATCTCAAGTAGAAAAAATATCAGGAATCTATTCCTTAGACATACATATCAAAACTGCAAAAAACCAAACAGAGAAATTCTTGAAAGAAACCAGAGAAAATAAACATTTATGGAAGAACAGGATAAGAAGTATAGAGGACTTTTTACTAATGTACTAGAAGAGTGATGCATTTCAGTGTTGAAAGAAAAAACAAACCTATCAACCTAAAAGTCTATAACCATTGAAGCTGTCCTTTAAATATGAAGAAGAAATAAAGACTTTCTCATATAAACAAAACTGAGGCAACTCATCAACAGTAAAACTGCCTTTCAAGATATGTTAAAAAGAAGGTTTTTTTAGAGAGAGAAATGTTACAGGCCAGGAACTTGAATCCATATAAGGGATAGTAGAGTTCAAGATAAAGAATACACAAAGTTGAAATAATCTTTTATTTTTCAGTCTTATAGATCTAATATTTAATATTTTTCCCCCAAAATATTAAAAGTAGTACTGCATTGGGTGATTATAGGTTATGGATAAATGAATGAGCACAGTGTTGTGACAGATGGAAATGTGAACTTGAGAAGGTTCTTTTATAATGTACCTGCAATACCCATGAGGTGATTTAATGTTATTTAAAAAGTCAACTTAGTTGTAAATATATATGACACATTCTAGGGTATCCACTAACTTTTTTAAAGAAAAGTAATACATATACTAAGAAAGAACATGAAATCATGTAAAATGCTCACTTAAAACTTAAGAAGGAAGAAAATGGGGAGATAAAATGAGAGAAAAAAGTACAAGACAACTAAAAGTGATTTGTAGGGACCCAGGAGGAGGGTATGAAGAATGAATAGAGGATTTTTTTTTTTAGAGCAATGAAATTCAAGTTTGAGACATCAATAACAACTCCTATTTATGGGGCACCTGGATGGCTCAGTCGTTAAACATCTGCTTTTGGCTCAGGTCATGATCTTGGAGTCCCTGGATCGAGTCCCTGGATAGAGTCTCGCATTGGGCTCTCTGCTCTGTGGGAAGCCTGCTTCTCCCTCTCTCACTCCCCTTGCTTGTGTTCCCTCTCTGGCTGTGTTTCTCTCTGTCAAATAAATAAAATCTTAACAACCAAAAAAGAACTCCTATTTACCTTAATATGGATACAGATAACTACATGTAGATATATTTGTAGATATCGGTATCTACACAGGTTAGGGTTCATACATATAGTTTTTGCTCTGTCAACTTAGGATACCTGAAGAAATGACACTCTCATAATGCAGAACACCCTTAGTGTCTAGATCTTGCTTTTGAATATCATTCTCCAACAAAAAGGAAGTGAAGCTCCTTGGAGAAATGACTTCATGAAAGACAGGAAATACACAAGATAAGTCTGAATGTAAGGCAGAGCTCAAATGCATACATACACACACACATCCATAACACACACACATATTTCAATGAAGGCATATCAAAATAGGTATAGAAGCCAACTAAAAGAACTCTTAATAGCCAGATATGGACAAATTTGAGCAAGAAAAGGATGGAAGTAGTACTGGACTATAATGTAGAGTATAAAATAAATATTCATGAGTCCATGTTGATAACATGGATGGAACAAATAATGGAACAAATTAATAAATGTGAGAAAGAGACTAATATCCCATGCAAAATAATTACAATTAAATCATGTAGACATTTGATCCTAAAAGAAGATGAGCAGAATTTCCCATTCCTTACATGCCAACTGCACATAGGTTGCTTTCTCTCAGAGAGTAGAGTAGAGAAAAGGGACGAAGAGAACAATGGTGGAGAAACCTGACAAGGTCTACCTCTGCCAGGAGATCAATACTTCTGACTATCAGTAGTCAGAAGTATGCAAACTTGGAATGGTAAAATGAATAAATGACAATTGATCTCGCATGCTTCCTCCCAGATGCACATAACCCACTCTAGTCATGAGAAAAAAACTTAGACAAACCCAACAGGGACACATTCTATAAAATACCCGAGTCTTTAAAACTGTGAAGGTCATCAAAAACAAAGAAGCTCAAGAAAATGTCACAGCCCAAAGGAGCCTAAAGGAGCCTTGACAACTGAACATGATGTGGTATTCTAGACGACATTCTGAAACAGAAAAAGAATATTAGATAAAACAAAAAAAACCTAAATAAATTAAGGACTTTATTTAGCATGTTAATATCAGCTTGCTAATTGTAGAAAAATGCACAGTACTAATATAGCAAGGGATACTGTGCATGTCTGTGTGTGTCTCTGTGTGTGTGTTTGTGTGTGTATGCGTGTAGGGGGCATATTAAAACTCTCTCTACTATCTACTAGATTTTTTTTTTGTAGATCTAACATTTTTTTAATAAAGAAGTTTATTATATTTTTAATAGATGGTGGTCAAATACCCCACAAAGTTTAGAGTGTGAGAATTAAAAGCAAGTACGAGGTATTCCGAATTTGTCCCATCAGGTGATCGCAACCAATATTTGCAAATACATTTGAGTTGCAGTATTGTTGTGGAAGGCAAGAGGACATGAACAGTGGGGCTGTCAGACCACAGAACTGCTTTTACGGATGGCACGCGATCTTTCTTGCCCTTTCTTGCTTTGAAGTTTACTACTCAAGTAAACTGTAAACTTCCCAAAAGCAAATGTTAAATGTAATTCTTTGTTGAGGAACCCAGCAGAGTGTCTTGCCCATATCAGATATCCAGTACGTATTTTTAACATGAGAAAATCATGAAAAACATGTTATCATTATTTACCATGAAGTTGAAATGAACAGAGATATAGATTAGGTGATAGATAGACAGATATAGATGATAGATGATAGATAGATGATAGATGATGATAGATGATGATAGATAGAAGATAGATAGAAGACAGATAGAAGATAGATAGTCTCCATCTTATATTTTAGACTTCCATAGGTCAGTGATATCTTTTTGATCTTTTTTTTTTTCCCCACTATTGCTGGAACTGTCATTTTGCACATTTCTTGTTTCATTTCTTGTTTAGGTAGGATGCATTCAGAAGGAATGTGGGGATTCATCTCTTTTTATCTGGATAGGCTCAGTTAGATTTTGTTTAAAATATAACTTGTCTTCTAAATTAACTTTAAACTATAAAAACAAAATGAAACAAGCAAAAATCTCTTGAAGGAAAATCCTTTGTGAAGCATTTATGCACATCCAGTAAAGGACTGAATTACTTCAGATCAGTGTTTTACTGACAAATTACAACATGTATGTCTATAACAAATTCTGTAGTGCATCATGTGCATATATGTGTGTGCACAAATATTCATTCATGTCTATAGAGGGCACACCAAATGGTAATCAAGAGCACCATCATTAGCCCTATCAGCAGTAGACAGGCCCAAGAAAGTGCTTATGATGGAGATAGGAGGATACGCTGTCAAGGGCTCCTGGGTCATAATTCAATGTTGGAGGCCTGGGATGACATTTACTTGCTGTATGAATTCCTGTGCAAATTTAATTTATGCTTTCTTTACAGTCATGCTTATGAGGTGGGAACAATGATTTTACCCACTTAGATGCCCTATGTGAGTATCACGTGGACTGAGGATCAGGGGCTACACACAGTATCTTGTATAACAGGACTTTACAACCCAGGATTTTTTTGGTATCATATTGTGTGTCTATTTTGTTTCCTTAACACAGAAAACAGGAATGAGGTTGGTGAGATAAAATTCTAGAAGGAATAGACCAGAAGTCTAAAACTTCTAAAGAAAACAGCATAAAAAGTCATTCCTCAGAGATAATTTAGATATCATAATGTCTACCTCCTCTCTTTCTCCAAGTATTATGACTAGAAAAACAAACCCCAAATACATGATCCCATGGTGTTTATTGTTCTTGCCAGTCTGGCTATGTGTTAGGAATGAAACCGCCACAAAGTAGAATAAGAAAAGTCTCTGGCACAATATTCTGTCCTCATTTGGAGTGGCCTTTTTGATGCCTAGGCAGTGAGTCTATGATCTTGGTTAGTTCTTTGTCGAAAGATAATTAAAAGTATTCAAATTTGAAAGCATGTGTTCTATAACTTCAGTTATTTGATTTTTTTCCTCTTCTGTTTGTAGCATTTTAAAGCTAAATTTAATAATGGTGAAAATCAGCTGACACTAATTATGCTTTTTAAAACACGAACAATTTTCGAAGTTACTTTAGTGTCAGTCAGGAACCTAGTTTAAGATTAGTTTATATTATATTCATGAGGATGATTACCCCCATAGAGAGACATTTTACTTGGCATGCATATCTCTGTCATATAAGGTTATAATGAAAAAGTGGGGCAGATATTTTTAGTAGAATTTTTACACTCCTAAGTAAGAATCAGTGCTGGATAGCTGTTTGACGAGGACATATTATCTCTGCTGATTACCCAGGTGTTTTAGAGCTCTTTAATATTCTGGTGAGTTCAATAAATATGAAAAGAGATTGACATACCTTACATGGAATTCAAAATGTATATGGATCTTCCACTTTTAAAAACTACTTCTGGATTGTAATCAAGTTCAAATGGAAATATCCCAAAATGGTGTGGCTAATAGAGAAATCTCTTCATTCACAACATTTTAAAATAATCTGTCTAAAGTTGATAATCTTTCATATTTTATGTAACAAATTATTTGATTTTATAAATCAATAAAAAACATATTTAGATGAACAACTCATGTCAAGGCAGATGTGAGAGAAGAGATAACAAGGAGTAACTTTTCAGTACAGAGATAATTAGAATCTAGTTTTTGTGGGAATATACGTAATTTAGAACCTCAGAAAGGCTGGGAGCTGGACTGTATCAGGTACTTTAGAAGCAGGGCTATAAAATAAATGATGGGAGGCAGGGGTCGAATGGTCCAATGGGAACATGGAAATTTCACACACCACCTCTGCTCTCCACACCCCACCAGCTCCCACTTTCTACCACAGAACTGGAGATTTACGTTCTGGAGAGATGTTATCTTTAATTTTCAACGTCTTAACCATGCTGAAGTAAAAGTTAATATGAAGCAAGAGATAGGAATCCAATTTTATTCTTCAGGATCTCCTCAACAATATTCATGAATATACCTGTCCCTTACGTAATGATATTATTATCTTTCAAATACATTATTTTCATGTATGCCTGGACTTGTGTCTGATCTCCTTTTCTGGTTTACTCTGAAATATCTATTCTCTTCCATGTATATATTTGTTCAATGATAACATGTACTTTTTAATGCTATAGCTTTAAATGTATTTTCAATCTGATAAGTCATGCCCCTTCCTGTTCGCCAGTCTCTTCCAGGTTACTTAGCTATCTATGGACCTGCTGTATGTCTATGCTATAAACACTATGCGTGCACTATCAACACATGTGTGGCAAGATTATTGAGATATTCAAAACCTTCAATCACGTATTTAACTAACATTGTACTTATAGATTAATTTTATGAGAATTTATACTATAAAATAATTAGCAAAATAGCTATTTATCTATTCTTTTCAACTGCCATTTCCATGTAGTTACAAAGTCTTCTCTGTGGATTTCATCCATCTTGGTTAACAACTTCTCAGATACTTTATAATTCTATTGCTTCACTCAATAGTATGTCATCTTTTCTGAATTAAATGACCAGTACACAAAATTTTATAATTAAAGTAATGGAAACATTTCTGAATTAATTCAAAGAGGCTGTTGGTTCTTTCAGTTGGGTTTTCCAATTCAACAGGTGGTCAGATTGTCTTGAACTGCTGATAGTTCTATTTTCTTCCAAGATGTAGAGGCCTTATTTGTTTTTCTTTTAACTTTGGCCAGGAATTGTAGCACTCCACTAAGTAGCACAGGAGATAGGGGACATCCTACTATTCCTGATTTTGAAGGGAATGTCTCTAATGGCTCTCTACTAAGCATATAGTTGTGGTTCAGTTTTGTCTAACCTCTATCTATCTATCATCTATCTATCATCGATCTATCTACCTCTATCACCTATCTATCATCATCTATCTATATCTATCTATCATTATCTATCATCTATCATAAAATCTATGCAAAGCTAAGGAAGTTCATTTTTCCCATTCTTTGTTGCACAGTTTTTAATAAGGAAGTTCATTTTTCCCATTCTTTGTTGCACAGTTTTTAATAAGGTATGAAACATTATCAGATGATCAGATTTTTTGTTGTTTTTTGTGTTCTTTTGCATTAATAGAAGTAATTATGTTTATTTTAAATTAATTACAATTAATAAATTAATGTAATGGATTATATTTCTAATTTATTTTTATTTGTTTATCATTTATTTATTTATTTATTTATTTATTTATTTATTTATTTATAGAAAGAGACTGGGTGGGGGTTGAGAGGGAAAAGGAGAGGAAGAGAGACAATACTTATCAGGTTCCATGCTCACTACAGAGCCCAACAAAGGGCTCAATTTCACAACCCAGAGATCATGACCTGAGCCAAAATTGAGAGAGTCAGTCAGATGCTTAATCAACTGAGACACCCAAGAACTCTTGCATTTGTAATTTTAACCATCTTGGAATTCCTAGGCTAAAACTTAATCGTTTACAATGCGTTGTTTCATTTGCTATTGTTATTTAGTTAACTTACATCTTACTTAATAATTGTTGTATCTATATTCACAGTTGAAATTATAATTATATTCTATTTTTATTATCCTTTATTAGGTCACATTAAATTCAAGAAATAAAATTGGCAGCTGTAGTTCTTTTCTACTTTCTATCTTGCAAAAGAATTAATTTTTTAATTAGTTGTATTTTCCCATTAAATCATCAGGGTAGGGGGACTTTAGGGGCATGGAGAGGTTTTCAATACCATTTCATTTTCTTTAATTGGTTTATTAAAAGTATGTAGGTAATTTTGTGCCAGTTGTTGACATTATATTTGTTTCTAAAGCCAACTCATTTAACCTAGGATTTCAAATTTATTAACACTCAATTTCTTGATAATATTGTTGGGTTTTGTTGATGCTCATCTGTGTCTATGATTTCCTTTTTTCATTCAACATTTTGAGTGCATCTTCTTCCTCCCTCCCTTTCTTCCTTCCTTTCCCTTTTTCTTTTTTTCTTCCCATGATCAATCTTGTCAATATCAAAAATTATTTTTTTAAGATTTTATTTATTTATTTGACAGAGAGAGAGAGATCACAGGTAGGGAGAGAGGCAGGCAGAGAGACAGAAGGAAGCAGGCTCCCTGCTGAGCAGAAAGCCCCATGCGGGCCTTGATCCCAGGACCCTGAGATTAAGACCTGAGCCGAAGGCAGAGGCTATAACCCACTGAGCCACTCAGGCGCCCTCAAAAATTAATTGTTAGCAGAGCAACAGCAGGGATAAATCTCAAAATCTACATTGAGTAGTAAAAGCCAGATTAAAAAAAAAATGTACATATGTCTTAATGATTCCATTTACATAGAGTTCTAGAAAATACCAAAGCAGATGGGTGTTTTCTGTTTTAAAAACCTTGTCTCAGATGCTTTGTTGCATTTCTTTCATGGTCAATCTATTATTCAGATACCCAATGGTTTTGGCCTGTGAATGTATGTTACCCTCTGAGGCCTTTCCAGCATTCTGGGCATGCTGGAGGAGAAGGGAGAATCTGAACTGCAGGGCAAGAATTCCAAGTGGCACAAGTCCCCGGAGATCACTGTCATTTGCAGCAGTCCTACGCTGAAGAATGTGTAGTATTTGACTTTCAATTTCCTGTGAAAATAAGTATCTGTGGATGAAATATCCTTCTCAGTTTGTATTTCACGCACTGGGATCTTAGAAGGGGTGAGTAGAAGTGTAAATGGTGATGGGCTTATCCTGTGGTGCCAGCCAGCCCTTCTTCTCCTCTCCACGTTTCTTTACCCTTTTCTTGCACCAGCACTCAGGGCAGGAGGTGTTGTCCAGAGGTGATGCTGTAGGATTCTAGTGCAGAATTTAAAAAAGTTTCTTACAAACTCTCAACCATTTCTTCCAACAGTCAGTAATTATTTCATTTACTTATTTATTTCTGTGTTATAGAGATCTTCGAATGTTTGACATGTAAGGGCATGTCTGATTTATTCAGCATTGACATTCCAATCCTGACACTACTGGGCATCAAATCATTATGTGTTTAACGAATTATCAAAAATAACATAATAACACTCTCTTCTTTATACCTCTATGTGTATGCTTCTTCTGAGACTACTTCAATCCCAGGAGATAAGACACAATGGTGCATTGCTTAGTCTCACAAAAATGGCCATACTTAAAAAAAAAAAAAAAAGGCCATACTTATTTTTTCTGGAAAAACAAAGGCATTGGCTGGAGCTGTGATACAGCACAATTACAAAGATAATATGACCTAAATTTAAATTATCGGAAAACATGAAACGTGAAGGAAGATCACACTCTATATATGTGGGCGAATGACATCTAGTCATTTTTCTCTGTCTACAAAACAGGAATAAATATCTCACATTCTACTGTAGTATATAAGGCACTAGAATAGTCTGTATAATTGTGTCAGAAATCTATTAATAGTATGTTAGATCAAGTCATCAGTGAAGGGCTTGGATGATCAAGGTTATGTGTCAAGCCTGGTCTTGCGATAGGTTAAGGAGCAGATTTATGTACATCATACACGTTACTGAAATAAGGAGTTTTGAGCAGAGAGTAATTAGCCTTAGCTGTAAGCCCATGGAATATGCAACATGCAGGACCTAAAGAGAAATAGCGAAATGATAAATGTCTTGTCTGTGGTAAGTGCCAAGGAACTCTAAGATGGCTAAGATTCAAACGGAGACGCTTCCCTGTTTTACATATCCCATAATCCTTTCTATTTATGCCCGAACTTTCAGAGCAAGTCACTTCATGTGGCAGCTTATTACTAATACCTCTGTGAAGGAAAGAGAAAAGACCTGCGCTTGGAGCCGCAGAACGCCAGCCCCTCCGACCACAGCCCCTCCGACCACAGCGGGAGTCACGCCATGCTGCCAGAGATACCTGGATGTGAAAACGCTCAGAAGTACCCAGTGAAGAACCTGGTTTTCTCTACTAGATGGGGTGGAAGATTAAGAGTTTGTGAAACGTATTAACAGAAAGAGTAAAAATGAAAGGCAAGAAAAAACCGAGTTGAAATATGTATTATCAAAAACTAACAATAGGTCATGAACACACATATATAAAAACATTTATATAACAACATAATTTTATCTTTTTAAAATATACGTTAGTATATTTACAGTGTCATTTAATAGCCTGTCACTTTTTTTGTAAGAAACAAACTATAATGTTTTTCCTTGAATATATGTCCTTCATTTAAAATATGGGCTAAGTCATTTAAAATATTTAAGTCTTGCCACACATTTTCAAACGTCCGTCTAGCTTATGTGCATCAGCTTATATTTCCTAGTATCTTGTCTTATATGCAACAGCCTGGCTAGTGCTGGCATTAGTGGAAGGTTGTGGTAAAAATACTGAGTATTCCAGATTAATTTAAAATAGAACTCTAGAATTCAAGTTCTTTTAACCTTTTATTACTTAACTCAGTACCCATTTGGAAATTATTATTTGCCAATTGTTAAAATGCTGACCATTTCTCACACACAAAAAAACCAAAGTGGTCTACTGATTTAAGATGTCCATAAAGGTGCACATTTCTTTTTCAATGCATTACCAGGAAGTAAGAGTACACTGGCACTACAAGTGTGTTGGAGCCAATTTGCAGGGGGATTTGAGTTCTGGAGAGCAGAAGGACATCTGGAAAGAACCGAAGTCTTGCTGGGGCCAGTCCCTGGATTACAGCCAGGGCTACTGAGCATATCCTGAGCCTGATGGAGTCACAGCCAGAGGAAGGGAAGGGGACATCCTCACATGTGTGTAGAGGATGCTCCTGGTTGTGGAAGTTAGGCCTAGAAACATACATACCATGATGTAAAAATTCATCTTTAAATCTTTAAATTTAAGAAGTGGAATGGACCAAATTTTGCTTGGTCATGAGAAGAAAAAGTGAGGGTATCTATATTAACATCCAAGGGAGAAAGATTCAAGGCAAAAGAAAATCAAATCGGATGAAAAGTTTATTTTATATTGATGAGCTAAAGCCCACAATGAAAATTTGATTATCTTCAAGTAGAATATTAAAACATATAATACAAGGTGTCTTTTCATTCCCTGCAAATATTGACTCAAATTCCAATAATAATGTTAAATGTTAACATTACTCTATGTTATCAATGGCTAGTAAAAACAAAATACCAGCTAATTAAGTCTATTGGTTTACAATCTAAGCTGAGATGTTAAATTTTATCTGAATGCTCAAAACAGTTATAAAATTTATCACTTCCCAAGAATGACAAGCAACTCCAAATAATCCAAACACAGAAATTATGCAGTTCAATATATCTAGCCACAATGAATAAAAATATATTTTATTACTACAAAGATAAGAAAATTTACCTAAAAATTAAAAAAAAAATAATTAGGCAAAAATATATACTCTCCTAAATAATGCTCTGAGGAAATATTGGGATTAAGTGACAAGTGTTAAACATGTGAAGACATGATTAGTAATATATAAATAAGTGGACTGTGTTCAAATAAATTGTGTAAAATTTGAGCCTGGGTCTGATATAAGTTATGGCACAAGATGTAAGGAAAATTGCTGGGATCTTCTCTGGAATGGATAAATATATTTTTTAAAGATTTTATTTATTTATTTGACAGAGAGAGACATACGGAGAGAGGCAATACAAGCAGGAGAAGTGGGAGAGGGAGAAGCAAGCTTCTGGCTAAGCAGGGAGCCTGATGCAGGCTCAAACTCAGGACCGTGGGATCATGACCTGAGCTGAAGGCAGACACTTAACAACTGAGCCCCCCAGGCACCCCAGATATTTTTTTTCTCTTTTTGAAATTCTTCTTTTTACTTCTTTCTCTTTTTATTATTTATTTTTTTAATTTGAATGGAGTTGATACACAATGTACATTAGTTTCAGGTGTAACAACATAATGATTCAAGAAGTTTATGTGCTATGTTCTGCTCATTGAGAGTATAGCTACCACCAGTCACCATACAATGCTATTACAATATCATTAACTAGATTCCCTTATATGCCATGTATTTTGCTCCCATTATTCTTTCCATACCACAAGTTTGATTTTCATGTGCCTCAGGGCACTGCAAATGACATTACTGTGTGTCCTTTCTCAAGCCATCACTCTACAATTCTGATGTCATATAGTTAAGGTTGAATAGAACCACTTGGTTATATGAAAACATTGTGATATTAATCATCTTCACAGAATCCAAAGATCTGGACTGGTACATATTAGTTAGGTGATGTAAGAGAGAAAAATCCTGATCAAAGATCACATTTCTTCACATCTTCTATCTGCCTGCCTTACTAGTCTTCTTCCCTCCCTCCCTTCCTTTCTCCATTTTTTTTTTCATCTCTCTCTAATAAATTCAATGTGTTTTCTGATTTCATTTACATCCCTGTGTCTAGGAGGAGTAACTTAGTCTTTTAAATTAAATCAGTTCATCTTATTCCAACCCATAATAGCAACAGAATACAACTTTGTACCTGGTTCTTCAGAACCATAAGAGAAAATTCTACAGAATTTTAAATTCTGTAACTCAGTAAAATATCTGTTTAATAAAATTTCCCCCAAAATATGTATATATTTTACAAAATGGCTCAAATATTCTTATTGAAATTTTCTTATATATGAATGAAACACAAGCTACATAAATGACTTATCCTTTATGATCCTCAATAGACTCTAGGCTTGACATCATAATCCATTCCTTTCTCCTTTAGAACTTAAAATTCTAAAAATAAAAAAATAATAATTAATAATAATCTCTTTATTCTAAAATAACACATGTATTATAAATATTGACTTTGGAAGGAAATCATTTTAATAATGAATTGGCTGATCATATATATTTCATAGCATAACTCACAAAATACCAACTACATTCTGGTATATATGTGCATTTGTGCATAGAAATGGCTAGGCATTTGTTAACCAATTTGATAATCAAGAGGAGGGGGTGGGTTCATACGTTGTTGTCCTCTTTGTGGTTAACTGCCTTTTTATCATCAAATGGTCTTTCTTTATAATGCATTATTATATAATAAGTGCCATTTTAAAATGCAGACCTGATGATCTACTTAGCACTTTGATTTTCAAAAGAAATAAGTATGATAAAGAAAACTATTTCTGATAAGTAAACATTTGTACACATTTTGAATCCAAAAAACCAAATTATATTTTGCTTAGCATTAGCATTCAAACAGATACATTGTCAGTCTAGGAATAAACATGCTCCCTGAACATTCTCGGGTTGACTTAGTCATTGTCAGAAATAGGAGCCCACAGGGAAAGTGTGGGCATGAAGAACTTTGTTTTCACATGTGCATTTTGAACTGAAGATAGTGTTCATGGACAACATTCCATGATATAGATATGTGCAGTCAATGCATGTAACTAAATAAAATGATCAGATATAATAGCATAAAAAATGCAACAGAATATAAGTTCCACTCAGTTATAAATCTTAAACAAAGCAGGAAAAAATATCCAATGGAAAAAAGACAGTCTCCTCAAAAAATGGTGTTGGAAAAATTGGACAGCTACACATAGAAGAATGAAACGAGACCATTCTCTGAGTATGCCACACACAAAGATAAACTCAAAATGGATGAAAGACCTCAACGTGAGACAGGAATCTATCAAAATTCTAGAGGAGAACATAGGCAGTAACCTCTTCGACATCGGCCACAGCAACTTCTTTCAAGACACGTCTCCAAAGGCAAAGGAAATAAATTGTAATATGAACTTTATATCTATATCTAAATATATAACTTTATAGAGATAAAATTGTATTTCATTTTAAGGTGTATTTACTTTTAATTTTATGAATAAAGGACTAATTATTAATATTTAGAAATATTTTATCCATTTCTAGACACTGGTTCCCCTTTTTATTCTCTGAGTATGAGTTGTTGTCTTGACTGTTTGACATACATTCCACTCCTCCTCTACTCTTGCTCTTGGCAGGACTTTTTTTTCTATATTTTTGTTTACTCTTAGGTCTTACCAGCTGAGCAATGTTAATCCTGGCAAACCACTGCCTGACCTTCTGGTTAGATTTTTGAAGGCTACTGATTCTTGGATTTATAGCCAGAAATGCTAGAATGTTTTGAGTCTC
Source organism: Spilogale gracilis (assembly GCA_004023965.1). NCBI lineage: Eukaryota > Metazoa > Chordata > Mammalia > Carnivora > Mephitidae > Spilogale > Spilogale gracilis. The sequence goes on along the minus strand of PITA01010952.1, from coordinate 23,166 downwards.
TGAAGATAAACACCTGCCCACCTATCAGATATGTTTTTGTTTTGTTTTGTTTTGTTTAGGTGGCATTCTGAACTGAAAACAGTGTAGGTGGTCTCTATTCTTCTCTATGAAAGGAGACCATACAGAGCTAAAGAGCCCCCCACCTGCTCTGGTATTCTGCTCTACCTGGATCATTATTAATCCTTTCCCATTTCATGATATGCATCACAGTTAGTGGTATCTCTTAAAAAGCACTGAAAAGGAACTCTGACTTCTCCTGTATTTAGCTAATACATCTGTTGGATAATGATGTATGATGAAATCAAGTAGCAAGAAAAAACACAAAAGAATGTCTTAGATCAAAAAAGAAGAAGAATTTTAAATATATTATTATGAAAGGTAAATTCTATTTGTCCTAAATAAAAGTAATTTCTTGTTTTCTTTACTCTGTTGAGTCTTTTCTGCACTTTCTTTTACCAGGTAAGAATCAGTAATTTGTCCTTTAGTTTTAACCTTATGCAGCATAAAGAATTAATTATATTTTAAGTCACCAATTTGATTTAGTCATAAATATATTATGAAACTTTAAAATACCACTCTACTGAACCAAAATCTGATATATGCAAAAATATAGAAAGAAATGAGAGAGGAGATTGAATCCAGAGAGTACCAAGACTCATAAATTTCTAAAAGAGTATAATGCAATGGTATTCTGAATGAATCAGTAACATAGTAATGATAACCAAAACCTAGGTAAACAACTGGACTCCCAGACTGAAAATAGTGAAGCTTGACTAGTCACATCATATAGCTCTGGATCATATTTCTTTGGCTTAATTATCAGGAAAGGACTCATTATTCAAACTGACATTAAAATTTATTTTAAAACTATGGTGCCAATTAGTAAGTTCTGAAAGTAAAACAAATATGTCCATTTTTTTCTTAAGGACACATACGTTCTGAAGTTTCGGGTGGCAAGTAAAAAGAAAATAAAACATTTCTATTCTTTCACTAGGCTTTCACATAATCAGTTCTTATTTGATAACAAGTACACAAATCATCTGGTTGGGTGAAATTAGTCATAGAGTTCACGAACATGGAGGGTCTAATTCCTTCACGTTTGAATCCCGCCAAATAAACACTCTTTCTCAATAGTAGCTTAAATAACTAGGCAATCAGGTGAGTAAAAGGATTCACAGAGATAAATTATAGGCAGGATAAACAGCAAGTGATAATGATGGTGATAGTGGTGTAATCCAACATTTTTTAATGCTTGCTAAGAATAAGGTACTGTCCTCTACAGGGACTAAGTAACTTAATCGTGACAATAACCTCATTAGACAGGAATATTTTTCCCATTTTCCAGAGACAAAACAGAAGTGGTTCAAAGTGGTTAGGTAACTTGTCCAAGATTAGACACCTCACCTGGATGGCACACCCAACCCGATTTCAGGAATGAAGGGTCTACATTTTCAGAAACTGGGTGGGTGTAGTTTTATAAGCTCAAAGAAGAGAGTGTGGGAGCGACAAAGAGAGTGTGAAATTACAGAATAGCCAACAGGAGGGCAAAGGAAAGCAGTGGATTTTTTTTTAAGGTTTTATTATTGATTGATTGATTGATTTGAGTGAGCGAGAGAGTGAGAGAGAGCGCGCGCGCGCGCGAGAGAGAGAGAGAGAGAGAGAGAGAGAGAGAGAGAGAGAGAAAGCGCTCACCAGCAGGGGGAAAGGAGGAACAGAGGGAGAACAGAGACTCCCAGACACTGCACTGAGTATGGAGCCCAAGGGGGCCTGATTTCAAGACCCATGAGATCCTGACCTCAGCAGAAATCAGGAGTCAGATGCTTAACTGACTGAGCCACCCAAACACCCTGTAAACAGTAGATTCTCTTCCTAGAGAAAGGCATTGATTGTAGGTGAACAGTGGATGACTGATACCATTGCAGAGGGCTGGCCAGGGCCTCCACCAAAAAACCCAAGTTGGAATGAAGAAAGGTGCATTTTGCTCAGTGCTGATATAAGCCCTGGAAGGACGCAGACTGTGGAGATGGAATGGAGTTCAGGCTGTGTGTATCAGCCTCCATACTCCACATACTTCCCTCAAACAGGTGCCCTTGGCCCACAAGGCTGACAGCCAGGACTCCAAGTAGAGTCACTTAGATTAGAAAGACAGTGGGTACCCAAAGGGGAATCAGAAAAGTGTCAGGGGGAAGGTCTTTACTCCATCAAGGCTGCTCTGCAGGGAGTGGAGCCGGCAGGCTACCTCCAGAGTGGGAGTAGCCATGGTTATTTCCAGAACCTGGCCTGACCAAGCTGTGATATCATCCACTGGATCAAAGAGGGGAGGACAGCTGGAGGGGGATAGGATACAGAAACAGGGACATTATGAACAGAAGGGCTGCCTTCAACTGGACTCTATTATTTTGCCATATTTCTGTCTTCTTTATAGCTAAATATCAATCTCTTGTTTTTCTAGTGATTATTAGTGGTTATTCAATTATTTCCAGCTCTAGCCTAAAAACCTATCTGGGATGAATTATTCTTAAGACTTTTTACAGCATCCACATTCAGAAGAGTGATTATCCCTCAGATATGTAAATTCAAATGTATATTTATTTATTTATTTATTTATTTATTTATTTATTTATTTATTTATTTTAAGATTTTATTTATTTATTTGACAGAGAGAAACACAGCCAGAGAGGGAACACAAGCAAGGGGAGGAGAGAGGGAGAAGCAGGCTTCCCGCCGACCAGGCAGCCCGATGCGGGGCTTGATCCCGGGTCTCTGGGATCATGACCCGAGCCGAAGGCAGTCGCTCAACCAGCTGAGCCACCCAGGTTCCCCTCAAATGTATATTTAAACAACTTTTGCTATTATTGAAAATAAAAAATCCTATTTTGAATGACTTTAGAAGTTCTGTTAAAAATTATTTTTTTGGAAGTTCTGTAAGAAAATTCTGATTCCTTCTGTTGCTAAGATTTGTTTGAATACCATTCATTAAATATTTTAATGTGTACTTATCACTTTAAAAAGCACTTTATTTCTAATTGTAATATTAAAATGTTCTTAGAGCAAAACAATTGTGAAAACTTTCACAAATTCCATTGACATCTATGCACTGAAAAGACCTAATAAGTTAATAATAAAATATTTATTAAAAGAATAAGCCAAATATAATACTTAATAGTGACTCGGCAATTAACTTTGAAAAACAAACGAGTTGGGTGCAGTTTTGTTTTCAGGTAGGAAAGCCTGTAATGAAATAAATCTGAATTACTCCTGGAATGAGCCCAATTCAATATCTTGTTGATCTCAAAGATAATCTGTTGCTCTAATTAAATTCATGATTATAAATTAAAAGTGGGTACAGACAACATCAAAGGAGTTGATAACACAAGAGAGAAGGGAAATTAGACATATGAGGAAAATGATGGATCTTTCCAGAGAAAACATAATGACAATGAGGAAGGTGACTACTTTGTTATTTAGTACTGTGGATGTTAACTTAGTGTAAGGAAGAGAATATCAGTAAATTGAACAGGGCTGCCTGGGTTACTCAGTTGTTAAGCGTCTGCCTTTGGCTCAGGTCATGATCCCAGGGTTCTGGGATTGAGCCCCACATTGGGCTCCCTGCTTGTTGGGGAGCCTGCGTTTCCCTTTCCCTCTGTGTGTATCAGCCACCTGCTTGTGCTCCTGCTCTTGCCATCTCTCTCTGTCAAATAAATAAATCTTAATACATACATACATACATACATAGTGAAATATACAAACACACACATTCATGTGACTTAAAGCGTTTGAGGGATTGTCTTAAATATTATTAAAAGAACAAACTATATAAATTTATATAAAGATTAGTTAAATAAAGTTATCCTGAAGAAATTAGAATTGATTTCTCTAGTGAAGAATATGTTGAAAATAAAGTAAAACCTTTGAAAAACAACATGCTTATCTATTTTGAAATGAATATCCTTGTAAGGTAAAGCTCAGCAAAAACAAAAACGATTGCACAATTTTTTTGGTTAACCAAATATTATAACTTAGATCATAATTTTCCGATATTCAGATTTACTTAAGATAATCTTAGAATTTTTCCAAAGGAAATTATTGAAACCATAGTAAGTAGTTTCAATAGAATGAAGGTTTGTCCCCACTTTCCTCATTCAGATGTGAAATCTTAACCCCTGATGTAATGGGATTTGGAGGTAAGGGGTCTTTTGGGAAATGATCATGTAATGAGGGTGGAGTCCTCATGAATAGGATTAGTGCCCTTGCAAGAAAGACCCAGAGCCCCTTCTGCATGTGAGGACACAATGAGAGAAAAGTCTTCTTAGAGCAAGGAAGCAGACTCTCACCAGTCACTGACTCGGCCAAAGCCTTGATCTTGGGCTTTTAGCCCCCAGAACTGTGAGAAATAAATTTCTGTTGTTTAATAAACCGCCTAAACCATGGTATTTTGCTATAAAAGCCCACAGAGGCTAAGACAGTAACTATGTAAGTTAGCACTAGAGAAAGCCTGACATGACCAACAATCAAAACAACCAGGGAAGTGAATTTTTCTCTTCTGTATAATATGAGCAGGAAGCAACAGAGGGCAAGTTTGATTTTGCTTCATGGGATACTCAGGAAACCAGGTTCCTTCATTTGTTCCCACCTTCTTCCCAACCTTACGTTGAGTTTGGGCCACTTTTTACAGTTCAGTCTTAAGCTTTCATATCCACATTCCAGGCAGCATTAAGAACACTCCTTGAAATTACACACAGAACTTCACTTTCCATTAGCCATAGCTTAGTCACTGGCCACACACAGACATAAGAAAAGCTAAAAAAAAAAACAAAAAAAAAGTGACATTTGCTGTGCTGTGCCATGTGCCACCTCAACTTTTGGTTTGATAAACATAGAAATACCCAGGGAATTTAGAGGTCAATGAAATATATTTTTGGAAATTTTAATCTATTCCTCCTCTTTTGTGCGGGTAAGAAGACATATCGATGGTCAAAAGACACATGAAAATATGCTCAATATCCCTAATCATCAGGGCAATGCAAATCAAAACCATAGTAAGATATGACATTATACCCGACAAAGTGGCTAAAATAAAAAAGACAAGAAATTACAAGTGTTACCAAGGATGTGGAGAAGAAGGAACCCTCTTATACTGTTCATGGGAATTTAAATTGGTACAGCCACTGTGGAAAACACTATAGAGGTTCCTCAGAAAATTAAAAAATAGATCTAACATATGATCGAATAATTCCACTACTGGGGATTTACCCAAAGAAAGCAAAATCACTAATTCAAAAAGATATATGCACTATTATATTTATTGTGGTATTATTTACAATAGTTGAGATATGGAATGACCTCAGTGTCCATTGATAGATCAATGGATAAGGAATATGTGATATCTATCTATCTGTCTATCTATCTATCTATCTATCTATCTATCTATCTATCTATCTTTCTATCATCTATCATCTGTCTATCTATCTATCACCTATCTTCTATCTCTATCATCTATCTTTCTATCATCTATCTGCTATCGAGCATTGATGTATACAAAAGAATATCTTGCATCCATAAAAAAGGGTGAGATCATGTCATTTGTGACAACATGAATAGATCTAAAGGGTCTATTATGCTAAGTGAATAAATTAGACTGAGAAAGACAAATACCATAAGATTTTACTCATATGGAGAACCTGAAAAACAAATAAACCAGGAAAATGCAAAATCAGATCTGTCAATAGAAGGAAGAAAATAATGGTTGCCACAGAGGGTAGACAGGATGGGTCCCAGGGAGTATGAGAGATACTGGCTTCCAGTTATGGAATGAATAGGTCACGCCAATAAAAGGCACAACAGGGGCACCTGGGTGGCTCAGGTGTTTAAGCATCTGCCTTTTCAGGTCATGATCCCAGAGTGCTGAGATCAAGCAGGAGGCCTGCTTCTCCCTCTCTCATTCCTTCTACTTGTGTTCCCTCTCTGGCAGTGTTTCTCTCTGTCAAATAAATAAATAAAACTTAAAAAAAAATAGATAAAAGGCACAACATAAGGAACATAGTCAATGATATTGTAATAGCATTGTATGGAGACAGCTGGGTGGTGAGAAGAGCATAATGTATAAACTTGTAGAATCACTATGCTGGACACCTGAAACTAATGTAACATTATGTGCTAACTATATTCAAATAAAAATATTAACACATAAAAGAATATTCAGCTTGAGGAATGAGCTCTAGATTTTAAAAGTCAGAAGGAAAGATATATTCCAAAATCATCATTTAATGATACTTCTATTTTATAGCATTCACAAAGATATTCCAGTTTAGTTTCTTTTCTCTATAAAACTGTTCTCTTATTCTAAAGATGAATATATTTTAGTAAATAAAATTTGCTTCATAATATTGGTTTTGAAATTAAATTACACTCTTCAAATTGTTACAAAATACTGTTAGGATTTAATTGATCAAATCTAAGTAAATTATGGCTACCTATGTCAAACAGAGATATTTACATGTCATATGGGTGAAAATAATTTTTTAATTGAAAGAATTTTACAACTAGCAATCCTTTATTTTTTTTTTAAGATTTTTTATTTATTTGACAGAGAGAAACACAGCTAGAGAGGGAACACAAGCAGGGGGAGAAGGGGAGTGAGAGAGGACCTCCGTGATCCTTACCTGAGCCGAAGGCAGCCCCTTAAGGACTGAGCCACCCAGGAGCCCCAACAACTAGCAATTCTTATTACTTTACTTTGCATGTTAAGAGAATTCAGCAGAGAAATCTATTTCTTACAATAGGCAGCAGAGTATAATCTTAGGAACCTTGTTTCTGCTTGTTATAAATCAGCAAATAGGTTATTTTATTCATCTTTGTTTTTATTTTTCAAACTAGATAAATATCCAGCTATTTGCTTAAGTAACACATTTATAGCATAGCATCTGAATATACACTTTTTAATGGGGCTAGCTGATCTCCTTCATAGCTTCTGTTCAGTTGAAGCTAAAGTGGTTTCTTTTTTTTTTATTATTGTTACTTAAATTTTTTTTTCCAGTGTTCCAAGATTCATTCCCCATTCCCCACACCCAGTGCTCCACGCAATAGGTGCCCCCAGTACCCACCACCAGGCTCAAAAAAGAAGTCTCTTTCTCAGAGACTTCAATGGTTATCTATTAACAGATCATCTGCCCCTTTGTTCTGCATCCTTTGACATGGGCACAAGCTGATGAAGCAGCCTAGAGCAGAGGGGCAAAAGTGCTTGTCAATTTCTGCCAGGAATGAAATGTGTCTTTTCTACTTCTTTGTAGGACCAATGTTGGTAAGATGGAGAAGTGTATTTCTACCCTGGTGAGAAGCAGGAATTATTTTTGGTGTCACAATAGAGCAGGGCCTATCTTTCCAGACATTGTGTTTTCCTCCTCTCCTCACAGGGCATACCCACTCCCTCACCAAAAGCACCAAGCACAATCCTAATCCTATCATCCATTACAGATGTGTAGCGGTCTGGGTCTCTACATCTGGTCTAGAGCTGTGTCTTCTTGATAAGGAGACCTCTGAACTAAAACCAAGTTCAAAATGCTTCCCCCCACTCTCTGTATTCCGTGGAACAAGCAAACAATAGAAGTGCAATAAAAGCTCTTACTCAGAAAAGAGAACAATTGGGAAGCAGTCAGCTATCACTGCTCCACAGTAATTCCTTAAACCTGTTGGGTGGATATTTTGAGAAGCTCTTGGTTTTAGGATGGGGGATGTTGTTTAGGCCCTGATTATCTACCTCAGGAATAGATAATCCCTCTCTCTGTTAGCCCCTCCTCTATCGTCCCTGGCTCTACTTTTGGAGACATTCTTCCTTTTCACCCTGGTATTTTGCCATGTCTGAGAAGGTCATTCAGAATCTGACCTCTGTGGGGACTAGATAGATTTCTCAGTCTGTCAGTGTTCTTTTAAGTTTGGAGAATCAATGTTTATTTTATGTTCTGAATAGCCAACTCTCTTTGGGGCCATGCTGATGACATTTGGAAATACAATGCTCAAAAACTTAGTTGTCTTCTCAATCTTTCCTGGAGGAGGAAGCAAATATTTTTGGTCAATACACAGAGGTGGAATATATATATATATATATATATATATATATATATATATATATATATTTATACAGAATCTTTGGTGAACTCAATTTAATAGCTGTTTCTTCCTGCTTTTCATATTTCATTTTTATATGTGATTTGGATTTGCTATTTAGAAATAACATTTAAAAAACACTTAGAAATCAAATCTTGTAGCTGATGGTTCCTGTATTCATCATTCCTGACCAAATGGTCATTTAGCCTCCATAGGAGCATAAACAATAGATGCAATCTTACAGCCTACCAAATCTGTTCCCTGACTTTTCTACTCATCAGCAGCTGTTATATAAATCTGTCTTCCAGTAATTTCAAGGTACCATTCTTCATTTAGTCAACCTATCAGCACACAATAAATGTAAGACATCTTAGAAGCCATCACTGACCAGTCAGCATACCTCCTGTTGTGAGCCAATAATATTGCCTGAAAAAAAAATCTCTGGTTACTAAAATTATATTTTCATATAGTGCATTCCCCTCTTTGTTCTCCTTTCACTGTGTTCTATTTAATTTGTGTTTTGTCTTTTAAAGTGTGCCTCACAAACTAAATGCAGATTTCTAGACGTCCTTGGGTCACTGTAGAATTGAGTAGGGCTGTTGCTCCCTACTTTTAAATAATTGCTCTTTTATAGTTTGAAGATTATGCATTCACTCATTTTCTAGATGTATTCTGAATAGTTTTTGTAAAGGGATCATCTAAATCCTCTATTATTTAATTAGTCATTTAACATAGTTGCTATATATCCTTGCTACAGTCATGCCTTTATATTTTTTATCCAAATGATTGATAAAATTTTAAGAAGGACATAGCCAAGGATAAAGTCAGTGGCACCCTTCTGGAAACCACCTTGACACATTGACATCCGCCCATTAATCATCTCTTTGGGTTGAGTTTTCAATCAGCTACTAATCCATCACTTTGATCTTGCACTTTTCTAAATCTTGTCCACAAATGCCTAGTCTGACATGATTTGTTCTTTGTGGGTCTATATTCACCTCCTTCTCTAAGGAATCATCTTTCAACTTTAATGATGTGTTCCTTAGAAAGGAAGGCAGTATTATGCTACACAGCAGCAGTAAGCAGAATCTTCATCCAACTTTTCAAAGTATAATAATTATTTGTCAAACTTTAAACTTCTAGAACTTCTAAGTTTCACCAAGTTTCTTCAAATGTTTTCAAGAATATGTCCATAAACTTATTTTCAAATTATCTGAGAAACTTGAGTATTACTCCATCTGCGTTAGTAGACCTACAAAGAGCTATTTGTGTTACTAGAATTCTCTTCACCTATCCTAGGTCCCAAATCTTTTTTTACTAGTCCTCTTTCTATTGTCTAAGAAGAGTTCTAGAAACTATATTCTATCTTCTCATCATGAGTCATCTATGTAGCCAATCCCAGACCAAGTGTTTTCTAGGCATTGCTGAGATTATATCAAAACATCCATAATTTTACCTTGTCTTTCTTATAGTTAATTTGCTGAAATTAGATTAAACTAGAAAATCTAGTGGGTGATGTAGGTTTAGATGTTAAAATGTTTCTGCTAAATTTAAGAAGGAAAGATAGGATTTGCCATGGAAGGAATCCTGAATGTGGGCTCAGATATGTAAGAGTATAAAGACTCAATCCAAAACTTTCTAGTTCTCTGTTTCAGAGGCCCATACAGTTCTTTAATTTACAGTTTGTTCTGTAAGATTATATACTTTTATTCTAGTATACATAGCTGTACCAATGATTAAGCTATGTATACCACCCTAAAGTCCTGTGAAAATGGGGAATATAAAGCATCTTGTTATTGTTATTACTTAGTAATATAAAGTTGATAGAAGAAGCAGGGATAGAAAAAGAGAAATGAAGACACCATACTGAAAACTGAGAGAAGAAATGGACTATACATATGCTGAGATTGCATGTCATTGAGTTAGTCCATGTGTGTGATTAATATTTGGGAAATAGTCTATCTGTTCTTCTTTCATAATTAAAATATTAATTATAAAAAATGAGTCAACAATGGCATAAATTGGGTGGAAAATTTAGAGGTATTTTTGTAGTGTTAACATGTCATCAATTTGCATTTTGAGAAAATTGTAGTAGGTTTTCTTTTTAATTTCATATGTTATATTTTAAATAATTTTGTAGTTTTTCAAAATTAAAATCCTTAATTGAATCCCACATTAAAAATATTTGTGATGTGAAATTGGGAATATTTTTTCTTTCAATCACTGAATTGACATTGAATTAACTTTATAGTGAAAATTATAAATTATTGAACTGGCTGAGGGCATATATTTATTAATTTCCTTCATGTCAATACTTAATTACTTATGAGATAACTGTTTGTAACTTAAAAATTTTAAAGTATGAAGCCAGAGACAATTTATCCATTAATTTTTTTATTAAGATATAAACTTGGGACCTAAGATATATGTATTAATTTTTCAGAAAGAGACACACCTATAAAATTTATTTTTTCTTATCCATTTGTGTATTTTTTAAAATAATCCTTTAGTAGTTTATGTGTTTTAAGAATGGGAAAAGTCACTATTATTAGGATTTCAACATATCTGTGACATCAGAAGATAAAATAATGAATACAATAATAAAATAATGAATACAATAATATCTTTAACTAATGTTCATTTTAAATTAATGGCTAGTTTATAATTCATAATATTTAAGGAACTAGTTATTTCTAAAATGGAAAATGTATTTTAATTTCAAAGACATTTAAACTATTTAATTGGGCCTCATTAGAAAGTTAATCACTTTTCTAAAATATTGCAGCATAGTTGAGTTTTAACTCTGAGGTCCCCATAACTCCATTTAAATCAGCATTATTGTACTGTGCTTGATACTTAGTCACTTCATCATAATTATTTGATTTACTCGAATTAAAGTTTTGTCATGGGTTTAAGATGCAGTAACGTATATCAAAGCACAGTGGATCCAAGTCTTTGCTCAGTGTTAGTTATTCATACCATGTTCAAACATTTCCCCCAGAGCAGTAGTCACTCAGAGGGATAGACACCAGTGACACCCAACATTTTTCTGTGTGAGTACAGGAAGAACAAAAGACATAATGACAGTTGTGTGTGTGCACACATGTTCATCCATGCTTCTGTGTTCCTTAGCTTAGGACTACTTTTACATAAACGTATTTATTTCTTTCTTCTCCATATTGAGGGGGGCGCTTACCAAACTTCCCCACCTTATTTTCCTTCTCAGAAGACAAAGATACAAAGACGGTTATTTTCAATTTTCTTTGTTCCCTCTTGTCCCCAAAGATGGACAAAGTTTAGTGGGATAGTTAGTGGAGGTAGACTAGTACTCTCTGAGATGTCTTTTCTTCAGAGCAGTGTGTAAATCTTCTCCCACGTGGAAATGACTTCCCAGTTCAGTTAAGATTGTTGTAGACAGTGATATGAAGCCACTTGGCCACAGATCTAAGCCCCATTCTCCAATTAGCTGTACTGTTAATTTAGCTGATATTTTGTTCTCTTTTTGTGATTCTAATATCTTATGTTTTAATTGATTCCAAGCTATTAGTAGAGAGAAGAAAGAATGTAATTAATTGGCATATCTAAACCTGACCAGTTGACAAAGATATGTTCTTTCCTCTTCCCCCTTTTTAAAATTTCTGATTGATAAGTGGGTATATAACTATATGGAGGCCTGCTAGGAACTTATTTACCAGAACATGTAAGTAGAAAATTCTTTCATTTCTGCTTTTGTGCCAGAAGTTTAGGAGTTGTGGGTTTCCAGTAGAGTAGAGCTTACCAAGGAGAAAGCAAAAGAAGCAGAAGCCCAATGAGCACAGGTCGAAGCCATGTCTACTTCTGTTGTTTTCATTTACATAAGCAGATAAATTTCCAAGCTTCTTTAGACTAGCTTGAACTGGATTTCTATATTTTACAACAAAGAAACTATATCTAAAAGAGATAACTGTGAGTAAAGAATGCTAACATCAGAACATGAAATAGTCTGTTTTGAGGGAGTCCCTGACAAAAAGGATGTCTCTGTTTCTAGCTAAATAATTGAAAATTCAGTAAACATACAGTTACCTACTGTGTTCAATTCATGAGACTCTTGAGCCTTGAGTGCCACTACGAAATAGGCTCTTTTTTTAGAATACAACTCCACTGAGATATAACTCATATAATATACAATTTGTCAATTTAAAGTATACAATTCATGGTTTAACAAGTACATTTCAGTCTATTTACAGTTGTACAATCATAGTCATGATCTAATTTTAGAAATTTCATCATTTTTCCCCAAAATTTTTACATATATTAGCAGTTAAGTTTCATCTCTCCCAGTGCATGTGACAGGCGAGACCTGGGCAACCATCAGTTTGCTTTCTAGTTCTATAGATCTGCTTCCATGTCATATAAATGGATCCTATTTCAAGTCATCTGTGCTGTGCTGTGTTTTAGGATTTTAATCTTTGTTGTTGTTGCCTAATAGATCTCCATCGTATGGCTTACACTACATATTATTTATCCATTCACCAACTGATGGACATTTGAGTTGTTTCACTTCTTGTGTATTACAAATAATGCTGCTATGAACATTCATGTAAAAATATTTATGTGGACTTTTTTTCATTTCTCTTGAATATATAATTGGGAATGGAATTTCTAAATCATATTGTAATATTATGTTAACCTTTTGAAGAACAGTAAAATTGCTTTTCAAAGAAGCTGAAACATTTTATATCCTCACCAACAACATATAAGAGCTCCAAGGTCTTCACATGTTCTCTAACATTTATTGTTATTTTTTTTTTAAGATTTTATTTATTTGACAGAGAGAAACACAGCCAGAGAGGGAACACAAGCAGGGGGAGTGAGAGAGGGAAAAGCAGGCCTCCCATTGGGGAAGGGAGCCTGATGTGGGTCTCCGGGATCATGACCTGAGCCCAAGGCAGTCACTTAACCAACTGAACCACCCAGGCGTTCCTATTGTTATCTTTTATATTATAATCATCCTACTATGTATGTAATGATATCCCCTGGTGTTGACTTACACTGTACTAATAGCTAATGATGTTGAGCATCTTAAAGTGCTAATTGACCATTTGTATATCTTCTTTGGAGAAGGAGCTATTCAGATCCCTTAACTTGTATTTTCTTTTAATATTTCAGTTGTTTATCTATAAGAGGTATATATATTTTAATTGTTTAGCTATAAGAGGCATATATTTTTTTCAAAAGCCCCTTATCCACATACGATTTGCACATCAAACATATGATTTGCAAAATGAGGGTAAATATAAGAGAGCTATTTAATATTTTTTAACATTTGAAAAGTCAATTGGGTATAAAGAAAAAAATTAACATATGTATAAATGTATGAGAAGGGGGCACCTGGGTGGCTTAGTGGGTTAAGCATCTGCCTTCAGCTCAGTTCATGATCCCAGGGTTCTGGGATTAAGCCCCAGATTGGGTTCCCTGCTTGGTGGGTATCCTGCTTCTCCCTCTCCTGTAGCTCCCCCTGCTTGTACTCTTTTTCTCAAAAAAATAAATAAAATCTTTTTAAAAATGTATGATATATAGATGTATAAAAATGTGAAGATAAAATAAAATATGAAATAGACAAAATAAAAATGTAATATTGTTTGTTTCTCTCACTATAGGTGAAATGTACATTTTTGAAGGAATACTATCACAAGATATATAATGTAAATTCTAGAAAATATTTTTAAAATATCTATAATGAGTAACACAATAGTGGACATACCGAGGTTATGAAAAAAATACCAATTAAATCCCCCAAAAGCAAGAAAAGAGAAAAAAATGGGTGAAAGATCAGATGAGACAAATAGAAAATAAGAAAAAAGATAATATATTAAAATCCAACCAAACTGTAGTACCTTATTGCAATTAGTACTAAAATTTCAATTTTTAATAAAAAAGACTGTCATATTTGGGGCACCTGGCTGCCTCAGTTGGTTAAGCCATTGCCTTCAGCTCAGGTCATGATCCTGGAGTCCTGGGATCGAGTCCCACATCGGGCTCCCAGCTCCGTGGGGAGTTTGTTTCTCCCTCTGAGCTTCTCCCCTCTGATGCTCTCTCGCACTCACTCTCTCTCTCTCAAATAAATAAAATCTTAAAAAAAAAAAGACTGTCATATTTGTCTTTTAAAAAAAACCCTTAGAAACCCATTTTCAGTATAAACATGAGAAAGTATGCATTTTGAATTGTTTCTTGAAATGCATACTGATGTGTGTGGACATGAAATAATGTGATGTCTTTTATTTGCTTTAAGATGCTTCAGTCAAAAAGAAAAAAGAAAAGAAGAGAAAGAAAAAAGTAAAGAGAGAAAAGGAAATGAAAAATGAGAGAAAGAGAAGATTAAATACATGTGGTAACAAATTGAATTCTGAGGTCCAGCTCATGAGAAGGTGGGTAAGTTTAGTGTTCTCTCTGTTTTGGTGTATGTTAATTTTTTTGGTAATAAAACACTTATAATACATAATTGTAAGGGTTGCTTCTTATTTTGTCCCTTTCAGTGTCACAAATTACAAATTATTTCTCTAAAACTAAAGTGTCAGTAAGGCAGCAGGGACTAGAAAGCACAGCCAGGATTCCAAAGGGTTATTGTCCTGGGTCATTCTTCAGGGACACTACTGAGAGCACACTGAAGGAGGAGAGGGACACTGACTATATACCATTTTCTGTGTTGACTGAAGAAGAAGAAAATCTATTTTTCTCTGGCTGTGTGGTCTCAGAGTCAGAACTCCTAAGATCAGGACAGGAAAGCCCAAGCAGAGCCGGGGCTGAATCATTTCCGTGACTATCTTACATTGTGATTTTACTAATAAGTTAGTAAAGGGTGAGAGGGCCATATTTGTCACTCAGTCTAAGTAGAATTTTCTGATACTTGTACTCAAACTTTCCCAAGTAATATGTATCTAGAGACCAGTTCTAAGGGAAGCCCAGTTGACTGAGCAAGGGAGACCTTCTAATCTTTGTTGTGTAAATTCTGGATATTTGTGGAAGAGTGCTGTGCATTGTTTCTACTGTATGCAATTTACAAATAGCTTTCTTTTTTTAATTTGTCTTATTATTTTTATTTTATGTTTTAAAATTTTGTTTTGTTTTGTTGTCAATGGCAGCCCTCCTGTCTTCTTTTTATGTTGAATGCTTGATGTGTTTGGGGTGATAGTCAAATTTATTGTTAGCTGAATTGTTGGACCTCAAGAGTGACATGTGAAACAAAAGGGAAAACACACATACATACTAATTTTTTTTTAATATATATAAGCAGGATATGTTTAAAATTGTATGTATGTGGGAAAGGATGCAAGTGGGGATTTGGGACTCCCTATCACAGAGGTGAGTTGGGAAATGAGCCTTGAGCTATCAAAACTCCATCTCTTTAAGCAAAGTAACAAGGATTGACACTTTTTCTTTCTGTTTTTCTTTTTTTGTTTCTAGATACTTCAAAAAAAAATTTTTTTTTTAATATTTTATTTATTTGACAGAGAAACACAGCCAGAGAGGGAACACAAGCAGGGGGAGTGAGAGAGGGAGAAGCAGGCTTCCCACGGAGCAGGGAGACCCATGTGGGGCTCGATCCTGGGTCTCCAGGATCATGACCTGAGCCGAAGGCAGTCGCTCAACCAACTGAGCCACCCAGGTGCCCCATGTTTCTGGATACTTCGAGAACCCCGCAGAAGAGTGCCTGGGTGGCTCAGTCAGTTAAGTAGCTACCTTCAGGTCATGATGCTGGGGTCCTGGGACCAAGCCCCACATTGGGCTCTCCTCTCACAAGTGAGTCTGCTTCTCCCTCACCCTCTGGGATCTCTCTCATGAATATATATGTATATATATAAAGCTCTACAGAAAGAATCTCTTTTTTATATTTCTTACCTGATAGGATATGAGTTGTGTTTCCTGGTGGTCATGACATCATGCCTGCTTTAGGGAAAGAACATATGTGAGCCCATGAGCGAATGTATCCACTAGCATGTAGAAACTCCTGTTTCTACCATTTTTGAATCCAAATATCTAGGTATTTTGGTTCATTTTATGACTTACTACCAATTAAACTGAGATTGTGTCTTGCCACAAATTAACATCTAAAATATACAGGCATTTTCTGGGAGGACTAGAGAAGAGACTCTGGAATGAGGGACATCTGAAGGGCTTGAGTAAGATTGTAATGCTACAATGTCTGGATGCTGACCATGGGATCCCCAACCTCTCTGTGTCCCTCTCAGCTCCCAGAAAGCCAACAACCAGTATGATAATCCCATGTAGAAGAGTACAGAGAGTTATTTTCTTTTTTTTGTTTTGTTTTCTTTTTTTTTTTTTTTAATCTATTTATTTGACAGAGAGAAACACAGCCAGGGAGGAAACACACGCAGGGGGAGTGAGAGAGGGAGAAGCAGGCTTCCCGCCGAGCAGGGAGCCCGATGTGGGGCTCGATCCTGGGTCTCCAGGATCATGACCTGAGCTGAAGGCAGTCGCTCAACCAACTGAGCCACCCAGGCACCCCTAGAGTTATTTTCTGTTGAACCTGATCAGGTCAAAATAAATACCCACAGATCCTCGCTTGTAGGGTCCCTATATGACTGGATCTATTTCTTCCTACCATTTTTTGTGAACCCTATGAAGACAGAGCTCCAATTAGCTTTACAAATACCTCAACCTTTAAATGTTAATGAAAAGAGAAGTATCTATAGACATTTAAATAAATATGCTATTGCTAAAGAGAGATGCTGTTCTCTAAAAGAAAGAGAAAAAGGGAAGAAAATAGAAGTCAAAAAAATAAAATTTAAGGAGAATTTTTGGGACACTTGGGTCCCTCAGTCAGTTACATGTCTGACTCTTGATTTCAGCTCAGGTCATGATTTCAGGGTCAAAAGCTCCACTTAGTGCAGAGTCCCTTTGTCCTTCCCCCTACCTGTACTCTCTCCCTCTTCCCCTCTCTCTCTCAAATAAACACTATCTTTAAAAAAATAAAGTAAAATTTAGGAGAATTTTTAAAAATTCTTCTCTAAAAAATAATTAGTAAGATTGGGACATGCCATAAAAGATCCTTGTGGGGAGTAGAGCTAAAAAGTAAAAAGGTTGGGCACCTGGGTGGCTCAGTTGGTTAACTGATTGCCTTCAGCTCTGGTCGTGATGTGATCCTGGAGTCCTGGGATGGAGCCCTGCATCGGGCTGCCTGCTCCATGGGAAGCCTGTTTCTCCCTCTCTCACTCCCTCTGCTTGTGTTCCCTCTCTCACTGTGTTTCTCTCTGCCAAATAAATAAAATCTTAAAAAACAAAAAAAGTAAAGAGGTGAGGGGACGAGGTGGGGGAATGGGAGAGCCTGGTGGTGGGTACTAAGGACATGTATTGCATGGAGCACTGGGTGTGGAACATAAAAAAATAAATCTTGGAACACTGAAAAAATAAAATAATATAATAAAAAAAGTAAAGAGGCAAAAAGATCAAGCAGTATTTAGGAAATAAATTCAGAAGTTCATACCCTTGAATGAAAAGAAAAAGAACAAAAGGCAGTGACAGAGGAAAATTCCCTAAACCTGAAGGAAATGAGTTACCAGATAAGAATTATCCAGTGCAATGCAAAAAGATGCATATCAAACACACACACACAGACACACACACACACACACTAGGAATTTTCAGAGAAAGTTCTATCAAACATACAGAGATAAAATAGATCACTTAGGATGAAATAGAAATCAGATTGACACCAAATGGTATGATGGCAGCACTTGGAGTTGGAAGCCAATGAATCAATTCTTTTAAGATTTTAATGGAAAATTATTTCCAAATTATCAATCAAGAATGAAGCTAGAATCTTCAGTGGTGTTAGGGCTCAAAAAATTTACATCCCATTTACCCTCAATAAGTTTTTGGATAATGGAGAAGATGAATGTGAAGACAGACCTGGAAAAAAAGAGATCCATCATAGGACAGAGCAAAGGATGAGGAGAGAATGTCGTGGTGAAGTCTCGGATGGCAGTTGGGCAACAGGCTCTGTGCTAGAGCTGTGGCAAGAAGGATCCAGAAGGAATATTCTCAAGAAAGTGAGAAGAGCACAGGGATGTACATGATCAGTGTAAGAGGAGGTGTTGGTACTTACTATATATTTGGAATTAAGCGACCTATGTATGATGATTACAAGGCAAATTTTAAAACGTGAGACTATTTTATCTGTGAAAAATCAATGTACCAAAGAGGAAATAGAATAATAGTATACAAAATAATAAAGTAACCACTGGAAAACTAAAATTGTGACAAAAAGAAAATTGAATGGGATAGAATAGAACCTTAAATAAATAGAACCACTTTCCATAAAAAAATGAATTTATATTTATAATCCATGAATCTAAGTAATAGTAGTAGATGCATTTTATTTTGATAAAATCATATCATTTAGAAAAATTTTAAAGTAGTTGTCACTTCCAGTTCCAGTCATGGAGTAACTTAAATCAGACTTTTCTTCCTGTCATAATTAATTATAGAAACTAGAAAAATACATAAAAGATTTATTTTAGGCATCAAGTAGCAACAAGACCATGATCATCGTAGGTGAGCCCTCTAGCTACCCTGTCTTTCTCCCTGAGGGCCAGGACATAAAACCAGGACAAGCAGCAGAGGACTCAGAAGTCCAATTTCAAGACAATGGAGGCAGCTGGAATTTTGAGAGAATATTCCAAATAAGAAAAACCATGAAAAAAGGGTTAGTATGTAGGGATAAGAGTTTCTATATGTCTTAGGAGGAATCCTAAAAAAATTTTTTTTTTAAGATTTTATTTATTTGACAGAGAGATCACAGGCAGGCAGAGAGGAAGGCTTGGTCAAGAGAGAGGAGGAAGCAAGCTCCCTGCTGAGCAGAGAGCCCAACATGGGCCTGGATCCCAGGACCCTGAGATCATGACTTGAGCTGAAGGCTGAGATTTAACCCACTGAGCCACCCAGGTACCCATCTTAGGAGGAATTCTAAGCTGGCTTAGGGGAGGCCCTGCAGGCAAAAACACCTGGGGAGCTGGGAGCCTGGACTGTAGCTTGAGACTGACACTTCCTGGGAAGCTACAGGCGTGTAGAGAATGCTGGGGGAGGGATGGGTGCAGGGGCCACTGACTCAATTGGAATAATGAGGTAAAATGTGGCAGTGAATATTGTTAAATTACCAATTTGAGCAAATAGAATTTGGCAGAATGATTTATAAAGACAAAAAACAAAGAGAAGCAGCTCAGAAGTTGATTTGGGAAATACTTCAAAGATTCTAGAAAGATTGCAGAACTCTAAAATTAATGGTTGGAGAGTTTTAAATTTTTATCAGTAGATGAGAACAATTTGTCCCAGTGAAATTAATGGAGACATCATTTGTGAGTAAATGATAATTGAAATGAATGAATGAATATTATTGAATGAATGAAATCTTCAGACAGAATATATGGATTCAAGGAAGAATTGAAGGAAATGTCTAAAATAGCACCAACATTTATTGGGTGGGCACTGGAAGAGAAGGGAGCCAGCAAGGGAGCCTGACAAGGAGTGGACATAATAAAGAAAAATAAGAGGAAGGTATTATAGAAGTTAAGAGGAATAAATAATAATAATTTTCATCTGTCAGGTCTGGTGCCAGTAAATATTTGTGGAAGGAGTGAACCAACAGATGAATCCATGAGGTCAATAATAGCTGATGACCCAAGAGGCTGTGTCAGACAGCAGTGATGAGCTACCTTCAACCAGTGCAGTATTTTAAGCACAAGGCAAACAGCAGAGAAGAGAAAGGCGATGACAGCGAAAGGGAGAGGCTTCTTTTGAAAAGCAAGCCTGATTAGTCTAATTCAACAACGCACACAGGGCACAATGCATATAGAAGGGAAGTGTTCAATTCTTGCTCCACTGAAAATATCCTCGTTAAATGTGGTTGTCTCCTTGTAAATGATGAGACATTTATATTCTACAAGTACATTTAAAAATTCAGTTTCAGTTACCAGTAAAGTTTTTCTCTTCTCAAGCAAAAGAGGAAAATGTAGCCGTGTGGATAGAAGACCAGTTTTCCATACGATGTCACTAGGATTGACAGACATCCATCTTGTCTTTTCTTCCCACAGGAAGCTGGGAGTTTTCAGGAAGGATCAAAACTGCAGACCACTGGCTAGCAGAGTGTCCAAAAGAACTAAAGTCATGGTAAATGATGAAAAGTAGCACACAATCTCCATGGACATCAGAAAGTGTGGTTTCATCACATCCGTTAGACTTGTAACTAGTATTTGGGTTGCTTAAAACTTAATAAACATCAATACAATGAAAGATTTTTCAAGCAGAACTCCAAAACTCACTGTTATGTAGTTGACGTGCTAATTACATAATTCAAAATGCTTTGGCAGATATTCAAAATACAACCATATAGTACAATCACATTTTTTAAGACCAGAAATTTGTTTGCAAGCCAACTCAGAACACCACATTTGATAACTTTCAAAACTCATGCATCAAAACCAAAGCAGGCCACCTTAGCACAAAGTGGCTGGTTGATCTCTAACACCCAAGTTCAGCTGAGAGAACTGAAATTGTGACCAAGTTCTCTTTTCTCTCTTACCATAATAAGAATGTGATTATCCTCAGTGAAATCAGTCATTTGGAGGAAAGACCAGTAATATAACATGATCAAGTGAACGGATCGATTAAACTTTTCAAAGAGGAAGAATGTTTTGAACAAGATATTGACCCTATTCTGCTAAGAAAGATAGACTTACATGAGTGCAATCACTGAACCTATAGAAGAGGAATAATACTTTATAAATGATCCTCACAGTGGAGCTATTTCCGTGAGAGTTGACTTAATAATTACCTATGAGCTCATCAGAGGGATAGAACGTGCAGCTTAGTGTTATATGTAGTTATCTAAGAGTATTGTGTTAGGATAGATTAGGTCCATCTTTCAATAATACCCTTCAAATTTCTTCATAAAACTTAATCAAAAGCTGGAATAGTATATTTGTGTTTTCGTTTGATTAATGCAAATTGGGAAAGAATTTTTCATGGGTCTTTACATTTCTGCACAACTTTTCAGCAGAGGCGTTTGCTTTGTTCCTACCTGTCTTCCCAAGGATGAGTGTAACAGAGTGTGGAAGATAGAGATAGTGCCTCTAATAGAGGCAGAATTCAAGCATGCTTAGAGTCCTCAGCTTTACTAAATTAAATTGCAGGTGACTAGTTAAATTTGAATTTCAGATAATCCATATTTGGAGCATAAGTATGTCCCATGCAGTATTTGGAACGTGTTTATACTTAACACTTATCTGTTGTTTGACAATAATTCAGATGAACCTGACACTTGTGTTTCATCTGGAAACTTTATTTGCTGCCCATTTGAACAATTCGGTCTCTGTAATTTCAGCTTTCTCTCTAGCAATACAGATCCATTTCAGAGTCATCATCTGGGCCCCTTACCACCACCTCGTGGCAACTATGCCTCAGGAAAGCTATGAAATACCGTTACTGTTATGAGAAATAATCTTCCACTTCTGACCACCGGTCTCAAGTTCTGTCAACATCCATGAAACTGGTAAGCTGTTTTAACTTATAAATAGAGTAAAATCTCAGACACATCATGGCTCTTGACATTCATCTCGCTTGCTAAAATATAAGAGCCTTTGACAGCAGAAACTAGCTTTGTTTTTTTTAACTCTGGATGTCTGGCATATTGCCCAGTACCTCTCACTTGATAAATAATTGTTTAAAAGGTGCATAAGAGAATAACTGAATAAGCTGTCAGTTGAGTTTCAGCTGCTAAACTCTGGGAGGCTTTGTAATGTAAATTAGACTATATTCCTTGTAGTTAAATTCCTTTGTGTCTCTTTCTCCCCATGTTTATCTCCATTCTATCTTCATTATCATCTCTTTCTTCTTCCCTGGCTTTGGAGCGCCCTCTGGTAAGCCAGCTCCAGTTCTAACCCTTAACCATTCTTATACTTGAAAGCTAATATTGCTTGAATGGGCCCAAGGGAACTGCTGAGAAACCTCAGAGTGAGTTTGTCCATTCTTCACTTTGGTATTCTAGGGACACCTAGAAATAATCTTTGATAACTATCGATTGATAGATTAATATGGCAATGATTCACTGATTGTATAATCACTTGGTCTAGAATTGAGAAATTCTACAAATCTCAACTTAACACTGACTTAATCATCTAAGAGTTTTTCAGATGTACTCAGATATGGTATTTTTAAAAAGACGCTATAAATATGAACTATCCACTTCGTTACTTAAGAATATACTTATATTTGTAGGGGCTCCTGGGTGGCTCAGTTGGTTAAGTGACCGCCTTCGGCTCAGGTCATGATCCCAGAGACCCGGGATCGAGTTCCACATCGGGTTCCCTGCTCGGTGGGAAGCGTGCTTCTCCTTCTCTCTCTCCCCCTGCTTGTGTTCCCTCTCTGGCTGTGTTTCTCTCTGTCAAATAAAAAAATCTTAAAAAAAAAAAGAATATACTTATATTTATATTTTCATAGCTTTCTATCTTTATCTCCTTGTATATCCATCTACTGTTAAGATGAACATGCAGCCTCAAAGAAATAGTCTGGTAGTTGTATTCAAGGCTAAACTCCTAGACCTTTGGGAGTCATCATCTTTCTCCTTTATCTTAAAGGATCATCATCTTTCTCCTTTATCTTCCAGATAAATAAATAAATAAATATTTTTTAAAAAATTGGTAAAGACTGACCCATTCCTATAATTTCTCATTTTTCACTGGAAGTTTTCTTTACTTTATTTCCTCCCCGTATATTGAATTTGCCCCCTGTATGAGAATGTGAGTTCTGGGGAAAGGATGGCCAGTGCATTTCCATGACAAACCAGGATCTAATAGTCAGAGGTTCAGAGTGAGAGTAATTGAGGTTTGACCCTTTTCAATGCTACCTATTAGTTTGTGACTTTATAGTAGCTCCTTAGGCCATCCAGCCTGGATTTTCTTGACTTTAAATAAAAACAATAACATAATGATAGCAATTATAGATTAAATAAGATAGTACATATGGATGGTTTACTTAGCAAGTGGCACAAAAAACAAATAAAATAAATAA
>PITA01010951.1:0-69171 GCA_004023965.1 Spilogale gracilis | reverse complement strand
TTTTTTTTTTTAAGATTTTATTTTTTTGACAGAGAGAAACACAGCCAGAGAGGGAACACAAGCAGGGGGAGTGAGAGAGGGAGAAGCAGGCTTCCCGCCAAGCAGGCAGCCCGATGTGGGACTCGATCCCGGGTCTCCAGGACCATGACCTGAGCCGAAGGCAGTCGCTTAACTGACTGAGCCACACAGGCGCCCTGATTGGGTGCTTTTAACCTTTCCTTGGACCTAGGAGCTTCCACTGTGTCTCTATTTCCTCCCCTCCTTTTACTTTACTCTCTCTAGAACTCCTATTAGACAAATATTTGGTCCCCTGGATCATTCTTCCATATTTCCTAACATGTCTGTTATGTGATCTTATCTTCTGCTTTTCAGCCTATTTACTAAGTTTATTTCAACCAAATTTTATTTTTTACTTGGAAATAATTTCAAAACTCCAGAAAAGTTGTGACGAGTACAAGAATGCCATTTACACTACATTTTGCTACAACTGCCTGTGTGTGTGTGTGTGTGTGTTGTACAAGAATTACAACAGCTTGGTGTTGGAATGTTTGTGCACACACACACACAACCTTTTCTGAACTACTTGGGTGACAGAGCCTGTGCCACCTCAAATATTTCAGGGTTATTCTCTTACAAAACCGGTTATGTACGATTTTCAAAACCAGGAGAGTTGACATTGCCACCACAGTAATTACCAGCAATACCATATTCCACAGACCTTTGCCAGCTCGAATAAAGTCCTGGAGAGCTCATTTCCTGGGTCCACGGTCTGTCTGGAATCTTGCATTGCAGTTAGTTGTCATACCTCATTCTTTAATCTGAAAAAGTTCTCCAGTTTCTGTCTTATAATACATTTTCGAGAGTAAAAGACCAGAGTTTCTGTGGACATACCTGTGTTCCTCTCAGGCAGCCCACTAGCAGGCCATGGCGTGTGTCCCATTATTGATGATGTCACTGTCAATCCCTTGTTCTAGGTGAAACCTAGTTCCTTTTCTATAAAGTGGTGGTTTTCCCTGTGTAATTACCAAGTTACAGAGATAGTTATAGACTGTGTTCAAGCCATTAGTGATTCTAATCTCAATCAGTGGTTACAAAGTCGTGATTTCCTACTTGTGTTATTATACCCACATTTATTAATTGGCATTCTGTAAAGGAAAGGTCTGTCTTCTGTTTATTTTTTAAGATTTTATTTGAGACAGAGAGACAGAGCACACAGAGGAAGAGGGAGAAGCAGACTCCCCGCCGAGCAGGGAGCCTGACATGGGGCTCCATCCCAGGACCTTGGGATCATGACCCAAGCCAAAAGCAGCTGCTTACCTGACTGAGCCATCCAGGCGCCACTTCTCCTGTTTATTTTTTATCAGTAGGAACTCACGGATTCTTATTCTATTCAATGAGTTTTAGTTCATTAGGTCAGTATTTGTTTTGATGCTCAAATTGATTCAGACTTGGCCACTGGAAGCTCATCAAGTTGGCTCTTGAGTCCCTTTCCAGGTGCTCATCTTTCTTGAGCACTTCGTACTTTTTGGCCCTTAGAAGATGGTCCCAGCTTATCTGGTACTTTTCCTGCCCCAGCCATGGAGTCAGCCATTTCCCCAAGGCTCTCTGACTCCCTCAGTGAGGATGGTATTTAGAGACCAGGAACTGAGTGGCAAATAAGATTTCCAATTTCCTGTATTGTTTCTAGAGACTTAAATGTCCCAAGATCTTCAGTTCCTTTTTTTTTCTTTTTTTCTTTTTTTTTAAAGATTTTATTTATTTGACAGAGAGAAACACAGCCAGAGAGGGAACACAAGCAGGAGTGAGAGAGGGAGAAGCAGGTTTCCCGCCGAGCAAGGAGCCTGATGTGGGACTCGATCCCAGGTCTCCGGGATCATGACCTGAGCCGAAGGGAGTCGCTTAACCAACTGAGCCACCCAGGCGTCCCAGATCTTCAGTTTCTTGAGTTTTGGATCCTCTTCTTCGCGACACTAGTTTCCCACAAATGATTGGCACTTTGGCATAGTTGCTTATCTTTGTGTTTAGTGAGCCTCTGCTCCCCTCTGCTCTGTGTTCCTCGGCTTCCTGTTTTAATCAAGAAGTGATGGGCAACAGTGGTTTGTTAGAGCAAAAATTAAGAAGTGCTCCTTTCTTGTGGCCTAGGATTCAAGCTTCCCGCCTCTGCATATTTACCTCCCACCTCTCTCCCAGTGAGTTTTGTCATTGCTAGGCCAGGTTTGGGGGAGATTTCTTGACACAGAAGGTTGGAGGGATCCTACTCAGGCTAGAGCTGGGAGGGACCTGTGGCTGTTTTCGAGACAAATGTCATGGATAGCAGCAGGTGGCACAGCAAGAGAGGAAGGGAGGGCTTTCAGAAACATTTTTTATAGACCATATATATCTTCTCCACAGTGTTCCTAAAGTACAAGTTGTTTCTGAAATAAAAACAGAGGTCAGGTGTTCCTTTGACATTACGTCGTGGTGTGTGGGGACACATCTCTGGATTGACTGCCGTGGGCCTTGACTGTGGTAAGGTCGTCTGGGAGCTTCCTGCAGCGGGGGGCCCAGGATGGCCCTGCACTGCCCTGCTCCGGACAGAGGCGACCGTGGCTGGGCGCTTAGCAAGGGCAAGCAACAGCTGGGACCCGTGGGGGCGGCCCCTCGGCTGCTCCACCTCTACTCATCCCCTGCAAGCGTGCTAGGACCTTGGGATCGCTCCCATCTCCAACAGCCTCTAATGTTTTGGGTTATGGCTTCCTTCTGCTCTTTCATTTTATACTTGACCCCTTCTCCTTCCCATTTTTCAGAAATTATGAAAATTTTCTGGTCGGCTTATGGCACCCTTGTTTTTCAATATTATTTCTGAATCCATTTTTCCATCCGATTTGGGGAGGTATGATATCACTCTGTGCTCAGCTCATTGCCTTGTTCTGGATGCCGCCAGTGAAGGGTGTCTCAACGTTGGCCTGGGTAATGGGGGTCTGTCTGGGGGGCACGGGCAAAGAGTCTGCACCCAGAGATAGTCAATACCTTAGTGGAGGTAAGAAACCTGTCAACTGAACTTTAGAATCCTTGTTAATTGAGTGTGCTTACTGTAAAAGTGTTTAAACAGGAAATTTGCACTTAAACAGGATATTAAGGTTTTGTGAGATTGGTTTTGTTGAATGGAAAGCATCCTATTTAAAAGAACCATTGTTTCTCTAGTGCTCATCCCAGAAACTTCTGGAGCAACTCTTCCAAGCTGCTGGAGGAGTTTACCAGTTAGCTTTTGCATTTATAACCCTTTTAGGAGCACCAGCCCTGTGAGTGGTGGAGGGCATATGCCCCTTACAGAGATCAAGTTAATCTGCTTATTATGTGCAATCCATTCCGAATGGAAATCTTAGATGGTAAGACCACACCACCCTCATACAGCTTGAACAGTAAGAGCGAGATGGAGCAGAAGGAAGACACTGCAAGGTCTTTCGAGCAGGAAGGGCAATGGGCTACCGGCGTTCCAACCCTTGGTCAGGAATGGCCCCAGTACATCGTGCTTTGGGTTGGCATTAGTCTCAGCAACTGAGAACCGCACTTGGCAAGAGGCATGGGCAGGAAGGCCAGAGTCAAACCTGTGGTCAAGAAAACACCAAGACACTTAATGAAAGCTATTTGACTAACCCCTTCATACTACGGATCGAAAAAGTTCAAGAGGCAGTGACTTACCGTCAGCGGCAGAGTGGCCTGGCCTGCTCTTCTGTTAACACCAATGTCTAGCATATTGAGCACACACAGCTTAACAGTAAGTAAATTCTGAGGGACAACTGTTTGAATTAATGACCCTTAGGAAACAAGGAGAAGGGCTGAGACTCTTGTTAACCCTGGCAACCAACTCCTGTCCTTTCTCACTATCCAGTCCAATCCAGTTTTGTTACAGAGAAGAGAATGTTCAACACATACCGGATCCCTAACTCCCAGCACACAAACATGTCCTAGCAAAAAAAAGCCTGTTTGCTCTAGGGTCTGTAATGTTTTGAAAACCCTATGTTGGCATTGCGGGAGGAGTTGCAGCTCCAAGTGTTAGTGTTACTGTCTAATCCAGCATTCACACAGCGCCTGCAGTGGGGGCTCTGCATGGGTCATGTAAGACTTACTGGAATTGTCAAGTCAAATACAGCCTGGGATCATGAGAGTCAGCATTTATCCCAAATAGTTTCATTTTGTCCCGTATTTCTACCTCCTTTACCCAATCATTTCACTCTCCATCAATAAACCAGGCAGAGATTTGAAGGGCACTGCTTTTTATTCCAGAGCTGATCATTATCCAGGGAGATTTGGCAATTGTCCTTCACTTCCTCCCCCAGCCTCCTTCCTGTTTAGAGATGCTAGTAAGAATGAGGGTGGTCATCAGTGAGTGGAGGAAGTAAAAAGGGTGAAGGCTGTACACGTTTTAGTTTATGTCTGGCATGTCTTGGCCTTTATCTTGTGGAGGCATGGAGAGAAAGAAGTGAAATGAAGGTTACTGATAAATTCAAGGAAGGACCGAAACTGAAGGAAATAGAATTCTATTTCCCATGGTTAACTCAACGAGGCCTTTGTCTGATAGAGGCCAAACAGATCGATTTTCTCCTACTGCCCTGGAGTGGGTAGAGACTGGTTTCCAACACTGTTCAAAATGTCTCCTCCATTTTAAACATACTCCTTCGGGGGAGGAATGATTTTTCTAGCATAAGATTAGGGAGAAGAAGTGGGAGAAAGGTCTCAAGTTTCCAAGCCCAGGAGGAGTAGCACACCGAAGAAGCTGCAGGACCCAGGGTGTGGCGAAGAGCTGGAGCGCACGATGCCGTGATGCGTCGCAAGGCACGCATGCCAAGCTCAGGCTCACGCTTCCCTGGGCCAGGTTCTGCCCAGAGAGAAGCATTCCAGTTCTTCTCGTCATTAAGAAACAGCCAAATTCAGGGCATCTAGAGGAAGGCCACATATACCACATTGTCTCTGCAGAAGTTTTTCAGGAAGAACTAGACCCAACTGGATGGTCTCCAGACCAACCCTGGCCAGAGCTTCAGGCCGAGGAGACCTGGGTGAGTCCATGACATCTGGTCAGGGCTGTGCCTGACATTCAGGTCTTGAACATCAGGAATCCCCCAAATGCAGTGCCTGGTGGGTTTCTCTTGATGACTGATCCCTGGGTTAACTCAAACCACACTCTCTCGCCTTTCTGCAGCTCGGCCATAGCGAAGGTCATGGCCGTACTTCCACCCCTCCGCTCCTCCGTGGAACTGACAGGGGTCTGATGGTGACCTCCAAACACCAGCTGCCCAGTGCCTGGCCCCGGGCCAAATTCAACGCTCACTGCAAACAGATAGACCCCACGCTCAGGGGCTCGGAAGTAGCCATGTTCAGAAAAGTAGCTGTTGCCAATGTTGATGTAAGTAGTGTTGAACTTCACCGTCTGCAGCAAGGCTGTGCCTTCTGAAAAGCCGGCATAGAAGGCCACAGGGGAGCCTGGAATGCAGGAGAAAAGTGCTCAGTGATGGTCTCTCACTCCCCTGGATGGGAAATCAAACCCTGAGGCCTGCCTTTCTCACATTATTAACAATAGGAATAGGTCACTATTTCCAGGTAACCTAGGTATTCCCAACAGCAGCCTCAGAGAGTGGGAGCCAACTGGCTCACACTCACTAGGTCACTGAGAGGAAAGAAGATAAAAATCTGTCGTCTCTACAAGTGCACATTTTTAAAAAGCACTTTTTCATTTGTTCCCTTTTCCTTCCAACATCCTGAGAAGTAAGTACCCCTCCTCTAACGAAACCTTGAGTCTTGAGTGCTTAACTCCTTGTCCAAAGCTGTGTGGCTTGCCAATGGCAAGGTGGAGCAGGAACCTAGAGTCCCACACTACTGCCACCTACTGGGCATCTTGAGATGTCCAAGGGCAAGAGAGAAAATACTACCTATCATCCAGGTAATAATGCTAACACTGGTGAGAGAATGAAAGAACACCGAAGGATCCTTCCTACTGGATGTCTGGCATAGGACCTTAGAGGGAGGAGAACAAGTGGTACTGGACAGGAAAACTCTTCAAGCTGGTCATCTTAATATTTTCAAACTGTTGCACAGAGCCCAGGGGTTACGGATGGAGAAACAAGCCCAGAAAGACCTTGCTCCAGACGACACAGATAATAAATGACCACACTGGGCGCTGTGCTTTGATCTCCTGGTTTCTGGTGCTCTTCCCATGTAAAGAAGCATTTTAGCCAGCCATAGGAGGACAAGCAAGACAAAGAGAACACAAGTAGGAGGCCCACCAGGCCCACATGCAGGCATGAAGGCAGACGGAGCCTCTCCGTGTAGATGGCGAGTGTATGGTGAGCAAGGAGCCAACTCCCGAGGTGGGAGGGAGGCAGGGGGCCGGGCAGAGCTAGGAAATGGGAAGGGTGAGTCCCATGGGGTTCTGGCCATGATAGTGGCCTTGGTACTGATGAGGTCATGTTCCTCATGTGCTCCCTCAACTCTCTGCATCTCTCTCTCTCTCTCTCTCTCTCTCTCTCTCTCTCTCTCTGTCTCTGTCTCTGTCTCTGTCTCTTGCTTGAGACCAAAGTCCCTGTTTCTTAGGGGATAAAACCAAGCAAGGCCTAAAGGAGGAACCATTTGCCTCGTGGTTTGTGCCTTAATCCCGCCTATAGCCCCAGCTCTTTGGCTCCCGGTCCAGCAATGTCAAAATTTGTGAATTTGTCTTGTGAATGTCAAAATCTTGCTTTTCTTTAGTTCTGGAAGATTTTCTGAGAATCAGAGTGTTCAGAATAGTTTTCCCATTTAAGAGTGTCCTGTCAAAGGCCCGTGGCTGGTTCTGCAGTTCCCCCAGCAGCCAGGAGGTGGGGCGCTCGCCCAGCCCGAGGGATGCCCGTCCAGCGCGCCCTCTGCCGGTACGTGGCTCTCTCGTGGCTCTCTCTACTCGTTGCAGTCAGATCTTACCAGCCCCGGCGCCCCACCTGCCCTTCAGAAGGCTCAGGCGCTATGCTTCACTGATTGCTAGCAGGGGAGTGAGAGTGGGCTTCCCTGCAGGGCACAAATTCAAGACCTATGGCCTTCCTACAAGACAAATAAGCGGGAATTTTTATTTTTAAGGGAAAAATATTTTTGAAATAATAAAACAGTGCTGTGGTAAACTCAGATAAACAAACCATCAGGAAATTGAAGCCTTGCGTCACTCGCAGAAGGAAAAAAGATGGAAGAGTTAGTGCAGGCAGACAGAGCCTTGGCTCTGAAAATGCTGAGGTAAATGGGAAAGCGCTGACCGGTTTCTACTAAATGTTGGACCTTATGTCAGATATTTGGTAAATGTGTCTGTTCGTCTTCATAACAACCTTTTGATGTAGGTAGTGATTCTCCCATGTTACGATGACTCAACGTGGCAAAGCCCAAGAAAGGCATTGCAGGGGACCTGGCGTGGAGCAGCGAGATGGGTCCATGATGTCAGCACAACGGGCTCCCTCTGGGCCCAAGGCCTTCCCCTGGATTCCCCTCTTGTGGGGTCCTGCCATGGCAGGTGACCCCAGTCCCCATTCACATACTTGTATACAGGGGAGCCGATTAAAGACACGTGGCATGAAGTAGGGTGGAGAGGAAGAGCTGAAATAGAGGGACTGGAGGCTGCAGCCTGCGGGGAAGGGAGGCTTTCCCCACCCTGATCTACAGGTGGACTGGCAGCCCCTGGTGGATCTCGGAGCTTCCCACATCTCACAGCGGGCCTCTGCCTGCTCGCTGACATTTGGTTCTTGTGACTTCTACCTGCTTATACTTCAGGTACCGTAAGAGGCCGCCTGGCCCTGAATGGAAGGGGGATCACAGCAAAGATGGCTCCGAGCAGTCCTGACCCTTGGTCACCCTGTTCTCCTTCACCTTGCCTTCTCAGAGGGCAAGAGCTGCTAGCAGACGGCCCTGTCGTCCCAGAGTCAACCAGCTTCCCCCACTGCAGAACTCACCTGCCTCCCAAAGCACAGGCCCCTGGACAGGCTCAGCCGCCCAAGTCTCGGCTTGCTTCCTGTCCCTCCTCCGGGGAGCTTCCAGACCCTTCTGCTTCTTCCCTTTCCTGCTCAGCATGGCCTGCAGCTTCCCCAGGTCCAGGCTGACGTTGGCAGCCACGAGCCCTTGGAAGTTTCCGAAGAGGCTGTGGAAGAGGCGCTGGTGCTGCTCCCAGTCACGCTCGGCGGCGGCCAGTGCCTCGTGGAGGCCCTCGAGGGAGCCGTTGAGGGAGGAGGCCCCCGAAGCCTCGCAGCACCGGCCCACCCGCCGCAGGTCGGCGTCCAGGCGCTCCAGCTCTCGCGCCAGCCCGGCCGGGGTGGGCCCGCCGGCCTCCGCCGCCCCCTCCAGGGCCGCCACCCGCGCGGCAAGCGCGTCCCAGGCGAGCGCCTGCTCCTGCAGCCCTATGGCAGCGTCCCGCAGGCCGGTGCGGATCTGCTCGTAGCCCAGGGGCAGCGGGTCGGGCGTCTCCTCCGCCATCTGCTCCATCACCTCCTCCCCGAAAAGGGCGGCCAGTACGGCCTCGTGCCGCAGCGCGTCGTCCAGCAGGGCCGAGAAGTAGCTGTGCAGCTGGCCCACCTCGGCGCGCATCTCCCGGTGCGCCGCCCGCAGCGCGCTCGCCTCGCTGTCCAGCGCCCGCAGCTGGCTCCGCAGTCGCGCCCCGTCGGCCCGCGCCCGCTCGCCCTCCGCACGCTGCGCGTCCACCGCCTGCGACAGCGCCGCCACCGTGCCGCTCAGGGCCTGCAGCGACGAGCCGTCGCGCTGGTGCCGTTCGTCCAGGCTCACCTGCGCCTCCTCCAGGGCGCGCGTGGTGTCCCTCTGGCCCTCGCGGATGACGTCCAGGTCGAAGTAGAGCTTCTGGCAGTTGCAGTCCTTGACGTACTTGATGAGGTCCGCGTGGCCGCCCTGCAGGTGCTGGAGGGTGAGGTTGAGCTCCAGGAGCTGGCGCTCCATCTCCTCCTTGTTCTCCTCCATGATCAGCGACTTCTCCATCAGGATCACGCGCAGCTCGCGCAGCGCAGTGTGGTTCACCTGCAGCTCCTCCAGCTGCCGCTCCACCTTGCTGATCTGATCAAAGGTCTCATCTGACTCTGAGTACAGCTCCTTGATCTCATTCACATGCTGCGCCAGGGTGGCCCTCATGTCGGCGAGGGTGCTCTGTAACTCCTCTTCCCTGCGGCCAGCGGCTGTGTGCAGTGCCGACAGGTTCCTCTGCAGCTGACCCAGCCTGGCCTGCAGGCTCTCGGGCTCTGGCCTGGCCCCTGCCCCTGCCGCTGCTGGGACCAGGCTGCTGTTGGCCCCCACGGGCTCCGGGGCTTTAAGGAACCTCTTCAACTTGGCATCCACGTCCGCCTCCACCTCAGAGAGGGACTGCTGCAGGGAGAGGTGCTGGGCGTGAATGCGTTCCTCCACATCCTGCCGCAGCTGCCCCACTCTCTGGGTGTTCTCCTGGATCTTGCTCTCAAATTTGGCACCAAGCTCCTGGAAGTCAGCCCTGGCCACCGTGCTCTCCTGGACCCCCTTGATGGCCTGTTGGTTGGCCTCCACACTGAGAGACAGGTTTCTTATGGCTTGGGAGAGACCCTGCAGGCTTTGATTGAGGCTCCTCCAAATGGGGCTGAAATGCTCCTGCAAGAAGGCATCCACGTGGGGCAGCAGCACTTGCTCCAAGGATCTGCCAGGCACCTCTGCAACAGAGACATGCTCTTACACAAGCCCAGCAGGAGCAGACATCCCTCCCCTGGCAAGGACTGGGGTGGGGGGTGGTCCTCTGAGATTTGGGCCTTCCTCTCATCCCCTTGGGTATAAGCAGGCTCTTCCTGGAGTCTGCTACTCACCAGGCTCTGTCTGATTTCCCTCGATTGTGGCAGCTGTGAGGTTGCTTGTCAGGGCCTTCCACAGGCCCGGAAGGCCATCTGCCACGTGATGAATGTCATTCTGGAGATCTCCCAGCAGGTGTTCCTGCTGTTCCCTGCTGCTGCTGAGCTCTGCAGCTGGATGGCCTGAAGACACATGAGAGATACAAGTTGAGATCTAACTCTGCAGGCCTGGGCAGATTGGGAGGTAGAGAGAAGGAAATTTCCAGGTTCAGATGGAAATATCAGGGAGGTGTGTGCTGATGTCCTCTGAGCAGGAGCTTAGCAGCCTTTAGTTCCAGAAGGGGAAATGCATGGCACATGAGCTCTCACCCTCACTGCAGTACCCACAGCAGACATGACTAATCAATCACAGCACACTTTCCTCCTCGGCTATGTGGATATGGCCTCTCAACATCACTCGAGACAGCTCTTATCTAAAGATAGTTCACCACATGATGAACCATCTCAAATGTGGCCCAGCCTTGGAAGCCCTCAACTGGTGCCTCTTTGTGGCCAGGGGTAGTATGACTTCCTGACCCTGGTAGGATGCATGTGGGAAACGTTCTTCCAGGCCATGAGCAATTGTGCCATTCAAGGAGCAGGGAAGGTGCCAGATGATGCTGTCCTTCCCAGAAAATGGAGTCAAGGGAAAGGGTGTGTGTGCTTAACCAGCAGGTAGTAATGGAGGGCCCTGTGACTCTGGCCTCCTTGGTGTGGGTGTAAACTGATACAGAGCCACAGAAGGGCCCCTGACTCTGGGCACAGAGTTTTCATGAAATGGCACTGCCCTATCAGAAGAGAAAGGACCTGGGCACCTGGGTTCTTTCTGCCTGCCTTCCCTTCCTGCACCTTCTAGGGAAGCAGCATACCAGGTTCAAAGCCGACTGGCGCATCCCAAGGCTCCTGGAGGCCATCATCTACATCTTCCGGGTCAGGGATTGCCGTGGGATCTGCAGAGAGGAGGCAACAGATGTTGACCTGACAGGTCAGAGGAACTGCCTGACCTCTGGGGTCAGAGGTTGGAGAGGAGGGAGCCCCAGGGAGCCCTACCGTGGTGCTGGCAGTCAGGGCCCGAAAAGCCTGGGCAGCACCTCCAGGCCACGGAGGCCAGCACTTTCTGCTTGACCTGGTACACTGGCTTGTGTGCCACGCGATACCTGGGGAGAGAGGGGCCGGCCACCTCAGTGACTCCAGGGTGAGCCAGTGTAGGCCTTGGATGGATGGCCCACCTTGCCCCATCCTGCCCCTACTCACATGACTTTGACCTTCTGGCAGTCCGGAGTCCCCTGTGGACATGGCTGCTGCGAGTGGACGAGGAATTTCTCTGTTCTGCAAGCAGCTACAAAGGTGACCAGCCTGGAATTCTGGTAAGGGCACCAGTTACT
The DNA here is from genome assembly GCA_004023965.1 of Spilogale gracilis. Classification (NCBI taxonomy): domain Eukaryota; kingdom Metazoa; phylum Chordata; class Mammalia; order Carnivora; family Mephitidae; genus Spilogale; species Spilogale gracilis. The sequence continues at coordinate 57,953 of PITA01010951.1, read as the reverse complement.
GGAAAAACAAGCCAGAGGAGACAGCTGCTGAGCCACACCCAGGTCCCACAGGACCCTTCCCAGAGGTCAACAGTGGTGCCAGTGCGCACCCCCCGCCCCGCCTCCCTGCCCCACCCAATGCCCAGGATTCTGGAATCCATTAGCCTGAGAGGGCAGCACTCTGCATTATGCATCCCTGGACTCCAGAACTGGAGCTTCCCAACCCCCTGCAAGGGCACCTGCTCCACTGCCTCCCAGGAAGCCCCTTGAACAGGGGTCAGCACAGAGAGGCCAAAGGACACCCCCAAAACCACACAGCAAAATTACCCATGGAACCAGGAAGGGCTCTCACTGTTTCAGTGCCAGGGAAACAGCATAGTGCTGCTGGGGCTGGAGGGTCCTGGGTTCGAATCCTTCCTACTCTGGCTGTGGGACCTTGAGTGAGGCACCTCGGGAGGCCCCCTTCCCCATTTCTCAGATGAAGATTATAATACCCTGCTCCAGATGTGCAGATGAGTGTCAAGGGCCTGGCTGCTGACAAGTCTCTCCATACACTGCTGGCCTGCCTTTCCTCACCGCAGACCAGGCTGCAGGGAAGGCACATGCTCCCTGGCCGCTCCCCATAAAGGCCATTATGGAAATGGGCTTTCCAACAGTTGTGGGAGAAGGCAGCCAAGCTTAGCAGTCCCTTCTCTGGGAAAGGTAGTTAGAGTGGTTTGGGAATCACATTCAACATCCTGAACACCTGAGAGGTAACCTCTCCATCTCTGCCCTTTACCAGTGCACGTGGCTGCAAAAATCCCCAGGAGCAGGGGTGCTCAACGGCTGGCACAGCTCCAGCTCACTGGTCCGGTGGCAGGCTTGATGGGCCCAGCAGAATAGGTCAGAGGGTCCTTCGCCGGGTAATCACTCCCAGAATGGAGCTCTCCTGAGATGCAAGTGGCAAGTGGCAGTGGCCTCCATGGCTCAGCTCAGCTCAGCATCTCTTAGGTACCGGGTGCTGGGCTCATGCTCAGCAGCATTCAGTGCAAGTAGGGAGGAACAGATCTTCCCTCCAGGGTCCCCAGGAAAAGCAGGCTATCTCAGATGGTGTGGAAAGTGCTAGGACCTGGGAAGAGTTTCAGAAGGAGGTGATGATTTGGCACCAAGAGCTGTAACAGAGGCGTATGGCCTGCTGAAATGCAGGGGTTGGGGCAGGGAAGGGGCTTCAGAGGTAAGGAGAAGCCAGGCTGTGGAGGCCTGATGCCAGATGAAGAGCTGGACCCTGTCCTAAAAGCAGGGAAAGTTGGCGGGGTGGGGGCTTGAGCAAGGAAGTGACATGACAGAGCCACCCTGGTTCCTGGGTACGGAAAGGACAAGAGGCAGTGAGGTAGAGGTGGCTGTGTCAGGGATTCGGTGGAAGATGCTGGCACGCTTCACGGGAGATGGTGGTGCCTACAGAGAGGAATGGCCACACTTGTCACACATTAGGAGGCAGTGTTCATGGGCCTTGGAGATGGAGTGATTTTACTCTCTGGAGCTGGTCTCTGTTCTGGGGCTACCAGGAACACAGGGAGAGGGGTAGGACAGGGGGAAGGACTGAGGGGGATTGAGTGACCATATCTGTTTTGAAAGCTGAGACACCCCCACCCCCAGCCTGAATTCCCATTTAGCTCTCAAAAGCCTGGTGGCCAGCTTTCACCCTCTTGGCAGCAGACTGAAAAAGCTTGTCAGGAAAATGACCCCACTCAAGAGGAAAGATCTAAAAAAACAATACCATCAGGAGCTCCCCCAGTGAAATAGCCCAGAAGAGCATATTATGACAACAGAGGTCAGAAAGCCCCATCTGCCCACCCAGCTTCCAATCAGCTTCTTAGTCTATCTACTCTCAAGTGGGCAGATGTCCAAGATGACTCCTGAGAAAAATCTCTAGTACAAAAGAGGGATGTCAGAAACAAGCAATTGGGGGAAAAATCAACTTGGACAAAATCAACACTGTGCAGAGAAGAGAAGTCCCTCAGATTTATAGTAATAGTCCCAGATCTTTAAGAGAAGTTACTGCATCCAAGAAAGAATAGGAAGCTATTTTAAGGATGGAAGAACACTTGGAAAATGAAAAGGACCCTTGGAAATTAAAAATATAACATTAAAAATGCAAAAGCAATTAAATGAAATGTTAGAGGGTGAAATTAAAGAAATTTTCCTAAAAGAAAAGCAAAGAAACAGAAAACAGGAGAGGAAAGATCAGAAAAATAGATCCTGGAAATCCAACATCCGAATAATAGGAGTTCCAGAAAGAGAACAGAGAGAGGAAATTGTTGATAAAAAAAAATCAAACAAATATTACAGAAGTGAAGGGATTGAAACTTCAGATTCAAGGGGCCCATAATATGGTGAAAATAAACTCAAGGTCATCACAAAATTTTAGAACTCTGGAAATGAAGATAATTCTGTAATTTCTAGAGAGAAAAATCAAGACACACACACATCAGCACTTTGAATGGCTGTGAACGCCTCAGCAGCAACACTGGAAACTAGGACAGTTGGAGAACTGCCTTCAAAATATGGAATGGGGGCACCTGGGTGGCTCAGTCAGTTAAGTGTCTGACTCTTGGTTTCAGCTCAGGTCATGATCTCAGGGTTGAGAGATTAAGCCTCATATTGGGCTCCATGCTCCACTTGGAGTCTGCTTGCCCCTCTCTCTGCCTCTCTGCCCCTCCCCCCAGCCCCGCTTGTACTCTCTCCTTCAAATAAATAAATAAAACAAATAAAACCTTTAAAAAAATACAGAGGAAAATAATTCCAATTTAGAATCCTGTACCCAGCCTATCAATCAAAGTGAAGGAAGCAGAATAAAGACATTTTCAACAACTCAGGTTTCAAAACTTTGCCCACCCCAGGACCACTCATCAGGGAACTATTAGAACAGTAGTTTGCAATCCTGCCATCAAATCTTCTCATCAAAACCACATATAGCCCTTTATAAAGAAGAGCCTCTGGGCTCATTTCAGGTTAATGAAGCAAAAGCCTCTGGGATTGTGGCCTGGGCATCAGCATTTCGAAGCTCTCTGGATCATCCTAAGTCACAGCCCAGGGCACAGTACCATTGTGTCAGAGGTACTCCACCAACATGAGCCAGACAACCAAGAATGAGGAAAGCACAGCCTTAGGAGACAGGAGTTCCAGGAGGGAGTTGAGGGGAAGGGGGAGCCCAGTTCAGTGATGGGCAGTGGGTGTGGGGCCAGTGTCCAGGCTGGAGCACAGCTGGAACTCTGTACACGGTATCACCAAGAACACACAGGTGGTCAAACACCTGGCAGAGATGAAAGGGGAGAGCAGGTGTGGACAAATGGGCCAAGAGTTCAGGATAGGGTAGTGACAGAGACACAGGGAAAGAAGCCAAAGAAACAAAAAATGAAGACAGTTGTTTTCCAGGGAAGACCAAAACTAGGAACTGTGCAGGGGCAAGATTCATAGGTTTTTTCCAAGTCTCCACTCTGAGTAGCATCCACAATCCTATAAATGGAAATACTCCAAATGACAATATGGGAGGATGATGGAGGGGCAGTGCATGTGTGTGGACACGTATGCACACACACCATTCTTGCATGCCAATGCACGCCTGTTGAGGTTGGGGTGTGGAGTGTTGAGGGTTGAGTCACAGATAATGCTACTTCCCAAGAAGGAGCAGTATAAATGTGTTAGTGAGAGACACAGAGATAAACACCAAAGGATTCACTTAAAGAGTTAAAAGTCATTGCCTTTGAGGACCAGTAGGTGAAGGGGCTTCTGACCATCTCAACCAACTTTGCAGAAGGTTTGACTCGAACCTAGAGGGTTGGCAAATATTTTACACGAGACTGATGACTACATAATTTGTACTATCCAGTGCAAAATGAAAAAGAGGGACAACAACAGAGATTAAACCAAGTGTGGGCGCGCCCTGTGACTGCTCAGGTCACGTGCCCATGGAGCAGGCCCTGATTTTAGGCAAAGAATGTTCACTCAACACAGAAAGGGTAACGGTAAAAGTGCTGGGTCCAGGGTTTAGGAACCACGGGTGAGACGGCCACCTGCACGAACTGTTCCAGGACCAGAAACTCCAGCCTCCCCACCCACACCCTGGGCCCCATGGAAATGCTGGAACATGGGCTCAGGACTAGGGGAAAAGCATTTCTCTAAACCAGTGGTTCTCGGGGGGGGGGGGGGTCGGCGAAGGGACTTCTTCCACTGGGAAGGTGCCCGTGAACTTGGCATCTGGTGGGCGGGGTTGCTGCCGAACACCTCGCCATGCACGCAGCACAGCTCGGCACCCCCACAGCCAAGAATGAGCCAGTTCCAAATGCCAGTAGTGCCGACATTGAGAAACACCGGCTCAAAACAAAGTTCTGTTCATTGCTCACCCTCTGAACTGCTGTGGAGGGTGCAGAAGGCCTGTGAACAGGCGAGCTGGGTCTGGTCCAGCCTGCTAGGCAATGACTGGGACTTTCCACCTCGAACTCCTGGAACCGGAAGCAGTGCCGCCCACCCTTCCTGCCCAGGAACTTTCTCTCCTGACCTGCCCAACTATTCTCTCTCCCCACGCTCCCCCTCCCTTGGCAGCCCTATCCCCTTGGCATAGTATAGGCCGCTGGCCCAGAAGCCCTGGGAACATTCCTGACCTTTGCTTTGGTTTCCTCCAGCTCCTAGCAGCTACAGGCCCTCTGAGCCTGAGCCCTCAGCACAGCTCACCAAAGCGCCCGTTGTTCTCACTGTGCTCTCTTTGCACCTTCATCTCCTGGGGCCAGCAAGAAATGAGTGCAGGGATCCTCGAGCTGGGTTTCGGCTGCCCTGGACTTCTGACATGGCCCCCACCTGAGGCTTTGTCCCAATCAGGAGATTGTCTGCTGGCCCCTTTGGAGCTTTTAATGGGAGCTCGGAAGCCTGGGCCCCTCCCCTCCGGTCTGCCTTCCTGGATTCAGGGTGACCTTGAGTAAGGCCCTCCAGCCTCTCCAGTCCTGGAAATGTGGAGAAGATTCCCACTTCTGGCCTCTCCCTTGGGGCAGAGGGAGGGGGGTCTGGGGGAGGCTGAGCCGGCCTCTAGCAGGGAAAGGGCTGTTGGCCCGAGCCTCCTGAATTATGGATATGCTCTGCCAGTGTCCACTGGGACACGTCAATGCTACTAAAGCCCACCTCTGACCGCCCCTCGGTCTTCCTGGGGAAGGAGGGCGTGTTCTCGGCATCCTTGCTTTCTGAGACCTTGATTGCGGCCTTGACTATGAACACCACAGGAGAGAATTTTGCAGAGCTTTGTCTTTGAGCTGGAAAAGGGCTTTGGCAGAGGAGCCTGAGGCCCACTCAGTGTCCAGAGTCGGGGTTCCCTGAGTGTGGGGCCCTGAACTTCAGACGTAGGAACGAGTGCAGGAGGTGCACCATGGTCGTGACCCGTGGCTGGGCTCCACCCTGCTCCTGGGTGACCTCCAGCTGTGTGCGTGACTCCTCTGGGCCACGAGCACTCAGCTACAACAAATCACAGACGCTGCTCGTGTGTGGGCCAGGAGAAGCTGATGCTGGCGCGGGCAGGGCCAGCTAGAGTGCCGGGAGGTGCCTCTCCTACACTACCACTCATCTCAAGGGAGACAGGCCAGCTGGGACCTGGGATTTGCAGCCCAGTGGATGCTCTGACCTTTCACTTAGGAGCTGGATGGCATCCCCATCTCTCTGAGCCTCACAGCATGGAGACAACAGAGAGAGCAGCGCTGTCTCTGCAATGTGGAAATGGGGGCACCTTGTGCAGGGCTCAGCTTGGTCCCCAACTCAGGCTCCGTCCTGCAGGGGGAGCAAGTGCTGCTGAGGAGCCCACATCCCAAACTGCTGCTCCATCCCACTCCCACCAAAACCAGAGAACACTGAAGGAGCCTCCTGCCCACAGAGTCCAAATACACACATTGCTGGGAGTCCCAGAGCCGTGGGAAGCACTCAGCCATGTCCCTCCTCCATCCTGGGACCTGGCATCTGGCACCAACTTGTTCTGTTCGAACTTCTTGTAAAGAGTCTCATCTGGGCCTGTGTCCAGGGCCTACCCGGGCCAACCAGAAACAGACGTGTGGGGTAAATGCAGGCTAGGAGGCCTGGTTCTGGCAGCCGGGGCTGAGGGTCCACCAGGCTTGTCCCTGATGCCGCCAGGGACACATCCCCTTCCCCCTGTTGCAGGAGGGGATCTGGAGCTGCATTTCCGCCTCTCCCTTCACAGAGCACGGGAAGCAATCAGCCCAAGGAAGCTGAGCAGCATTTCCTTCCTTTCACACCAGCCCCTCCGGAGGCCTGGACACCCTGAGCTGGGCCTGTGGGGACCACATCTTCTGGGTTATAGGGAGGAGACCCAGCAGGCCTGCTGGGGACCCCCTAGGATCCCCTGGGACCTGGGTATTCCTGGGCTGGGACACCCTCCTATGTACATCCTCACATGCTCTCACACACAGGGACCCCCCCCAGGCACCAGGTGCGTGAGCTCCGTGGGGCAGACCATGAGACCCTCCCCACCACCAAGGGGGTGTGGAAAAAGAGGACTGTCTCTTGCCTTATTCTGATCCACCTGGAACCCTGAGCCTCTCTTTTATCAAAAGGAAGCAGGCAGCCCAAAGAAAGGGGCATGGAGCTAGTGGCTTTGGGGAAAGGAGGCATGATTCTTGGACCTGAAATCAGAGTTGGGTGGCTGGAGAATCACCCGCACCATCCAGCGCCGAGCCGACCTGATGGTGGGGCAGAAATGAGGCCCCTCTGCCCCACTTGGCCAGCTCCTCCCTCACTGAGAATCGGCCTACACTTGCTTATTCTTTCCTCTCCGTGGGCAAGTCTGCTTTCGGGAAAGTGTCCAACAAACACATTCACCTTGAAGTATCAGAGCTGTGTAGAACTATCTCAGGCAGATTCATTCTGCAAGCCAATGTGACGTGAATCCCAGAGAGCCAAATGGAAGACTCTGAGTGGCTGTAGTTGTCCTCTCTCACCCTCCAGATCCATATAAACACCCTCACCAAGCCTGGTGTGTATATAGTAGGGAGAGAGGGGTCAGAGGCTCTGTAGGCATATTAGGCCCATATTAGGGGTTAGGGCTATCTCTGAGGGCTCAGGGACCAGAGCATGCACTCCTAAGTCAGACTTAGATCATGGTTCTAGATCTCCTTAGCTGTGTGATCTTGGGGCAGCTGCTTAGTGTCTCTGAGCCTCAGGCTCCTCCGCACCCCCAGGCTGTTGGGAGGAGTCGCTGAGATAACGCTTGGCAGGGTGACTAGCCTGAGACGGACCCAGTAGAGGACCCGCTACTCTTGACGGTGGAGGACCTGAGGGAGGAACCCACAGACCCAGCACCTTATGAGCAGGGGACCCCTGGGCCTGGACAAGTACAGGCTGGAAAACAGTGTCCTGGTTTGGTCCCAAGACCATCCTCCGCATTTCCAGAGGGGCACTGAGGCGGAACTCCCTGGATGCCGTGGCTTCCTCCTTGTTCTGGAAATAGAGCAGAGCAGCCCATCCGCTCACTGCCTGTCCCTCAGGGCCAGCCTGAGGACCCACACCAGTCCCCCAGGACACTCAGATAAAAATGCAGTCCCCAGGAGCGTCTGTCTTCTGTGACTTACCCCATGCCAGCCTCACCTCATCTCAACTGTCAGTCTACTTACTTCCAAGAACAGGAAACACTGCTGGGCCAACTGGAAACTTCTGGGACTACTGCCCCTCATCACCCCATGCTAAATGGTTGTTGGCAAGAAATGCTTCTGCCCAACCTCCAGGTCCAGTCCCTGCCATGGGCCAGGCAGGGAGCTTCCTGGGGTGCCCACTTCGGGCTGTGGCCTCTTGCAGGAAGCCTGGCGCCTGGTGCCTCATTCAGCCTCACAGCTGGCCCAGCAGGTAGAGAATATTGGGTTATTTCACAGGTGGGTAACTGAGGTCCCGAGAGACCCTGTTCTGGCTGAACTGGAACTCAGATCCTGTACATGACCTCCCCCAAGGTGGAGGTCCTCCTTACCGTCTGCTGGGGTCCCTGCTGGGGTCCTCTGCCTCTGCCCTCCAGACCTCAGGTGGCCTTGGATTGTGTGGATCTGAGAACCTGCTGCCTGGGGCCTGGGCCGAGGTCCCCAGCAGCCCCCAGCCCAGGGGTCCCCCGAGGCCAAGCAGCAGTGTCACGATCATCTTGGCAGAGGGGCAGGCTCAGCCGCAGCAAGTGACTCTACTAACTGCTGGTGAGGGTGACGTCGTCTTCAAGTTAAGTCTCAGAAGGAAAGGAAACGCAGGGACAACAAAGAGAGGAAGTGGCCTGGGCCGGCCCACTGGGTAAGCCTCGTCCGGCCCACCCCCCCCATCGTCCCCACTCCTCCCACCGTCCTCCACAGAGAAAGCCAACAACTCAGGCTGGTTCCTGTGCCTCAAAGGGACTTAGGTGAGGGACATGGAGGTGTGGGACATGCAGGGAGGCGGCCCCACCAAATACGTCCCTGTGGGAGCTAGAAGAGCTCAAGCATGGAGGTTGGGCTGCAGGAAACCATCAGGCCAGTGTCAAGGAACCTGTTGCCCATCCATGCTGGTGGCCAGGAAGTGGGGGGGGGGGCACTTCATGCCTACTCAGCACTTCACCCCAGTGGTGTGGGAGCCAGCAGGTGGGTGGCGACTCAGAGAGAGAAAGGAGCTATCCTAGGGTTGCTGGGGCATTGGGGAACCCTTGTGCGCTCCTCTGCCCCAGCTCCCCAGCTCCCCTTGCTGGAGCCCAGGGATGGGGGCATCCACGGGGCTGGCTGGTGAGTCACCAGACAGCCCAGGCTGGTCTGGGAGGTTGGTCACTGTTGCCTGACTGGCCCGCATGGTCCTGACTCCTGCCCTACCTGGGATGCTGGTAGCAAAGGTGCCTCCCCTGCCTGACCCTCTCTGTCGCAGATGGATCAGACACAATCGCCCCGGGCCTGAGAGCCCCCAGTCATGGCGGCCGCGGCAGGTGGGCAGGGCAGCGGATGAATAAAGGGCAGTGATGGGTAAGAATGTGTCCAACCCCCTGCAGCCCCCCTCCCTGGAGGACAGCAGGGGCACGGGGGCGGGGGGGGGGGTAGTGGGTGTGTGGAGCTGGACCCTGCTGCCCCGCCCTGGGGGAAGGTGAGGGTGAGCCCCTCCCCCCTCCCCCTCCCTCCTCTCCCGGCTGGCCCAGCTCCCAGCAGCCAGCCACCGCATCATCAATATTTCATGGGCGTCAATAAGAGGCGGCGGGACGGCGGCTGCAGCAGCATTCTCGCCAGCTCCAGCCCTAGCTCTCTGCAAGAGTCAGCCTCCCTGCCCTGCGCACCACCATGGACGTCTTCAAGAAGGGCTTCTCCATTGCCAAGGAGGGTGTGGTGGGCGCTGTGGAGAAGACCAAGCAGGGGGTGACGGAAGCAGCCGAGAAGACCAAGGAGGGGGTCATGTATGTGGGTGAGTGTGGGCAAAGCAGGGCGTGGCAGGGTGCAGTAGCTGGGAGGCTGGAGGCAGCATGTCCTGTTTCCCGGCGTCAACCCTATCCCCTAGCCCTAGGGAGGCATTTTGGGTGGGATGAGGACCTGGCTGTTGAGTCAGGGTCTCCAGGCGCTAGAGCACCCTCCTTCCCCTGTACACCACTCCCCAAACCCCCCAGTGTCTGCTTTGACCTTCTCAGGACCTCAGGGTCTCTGGGGCAGACAGCAAGAGGGCACACAGCCCTCAGACACACCTGTCTCTGTGCGCGCGCGCGCACACACACACACACACACACACACACACACACATGCTTGCACAAGTGCATAGAAGCAACCCAGTGTCCCCCAGCCCAGCAACACTGCACCCTGGACTCCGATGAGAAGCCACGCTGCACCTGAGCCTCTGTGGGATGAGCGGTCAGGTGCTGAGCAGCCTCGACCCAGGTCCCCACCCTGTTCAGAGGGAAAGGGTGGGGGCAGGAAAGAGGAGCCCTATCCCCAGGGTCCTGTGCAGCCCTACCCCCTTCAGCCCCTAAGAAGCCAGTGACTCAGCTCTGTCCTGCTGTTGCTTCTGAGACCCAGGCCACACCCAGGCGGGTCTGGACCCTACCTCAGGCCTGGTCTCTCTCAGCCCTGTCCTGTCCTGTCCACTTCCCATTCATCCCCTTCCTCTAGACACAGCCGGAAGCAGCCTTCGAAGGGACTGCTGGCCCCCAGACACCATCCTCACCCCCTACGGACCCACAGCTTGTCCAGCTGCCCTGTATTTGCCCTCCCCAACCCCATTCCTAACACCAGGAGGACTAGGCTGATGCCTCCATTTCCTCCACAGGAGCCAAGACCAAGGAGAATGTTGTGCACAGCGTGACCTCAGGTGAGGCACCCAGGACCAGGGGACAAGGGGGCTGGGACCTCCAGGGACTGCAGCCTGGTGTGAAGACCTGAGCCCAGGGCCCTCCTTATTGCCCAATGGGGAGCCCAAACTGTACGTGGACTCAGACCCCTCCAGACCCTGCGGCTAGACCCAGGGTGGGCCTCCTGATTCCGCCATCGGCATCAGGGTTCCCCTGAGTCAAAGAAAGGGGCAGCCCAGGCCTTCCAGTAGAGCCAGAGTTTGGAGCACTCTGAGAAAGGGGCTGCTCAGCCTGATGTGGGGCAGGCCTGGCTCCTGGGGATGGGGCGGGCAGGAGGGCCGGGGCCAGCTGGAGTCCTCTTGCAGTGGCTGAGAAGACCAAGGAGCAGGCCAATGCTGTGAGTGAAGCCGTGGTCACCAGCGTCAACACAGTGGCCATCAAGACGGTGGAGGAGGCAGAAAACATTGCCATCACTTCTGGTGTGGTTCGGAAGGTGAGGTTGGGTCCCAGAGGGCTAGCTGCCCAGGAGGCGTTAGTGCCTCATGACATATAAGGAACCAGAGGCTTAGGGGCCCAAGTTGTGTGTGCTTGGTTTTTCTCACACCCATTATTGTCTAGGATCCTCCCAATGTCCCTTGTGAGGGGGCAGTTTGGGGCCCAACTGGAAAGTGAGTCTCAAAACCGCGTCCTCTCCATGCTCAGCATTTGGGAGGTACCACACTTCACCAGCGAGAGCAGGGTCCTGTGGGCCCCATGCGGTGACAGGCAGCCTCCCAGGCCGCAGACACGGCGTTGGAGCTGCCAAGCCACCGCCCACGGGCCTAGTGGCCAGCCTCCCTTCACAGCCCGCCGGGGGCTTCACCTCCCGGGGGCAGCGGGGGAGCAGCGGGGAAGCAGCGCCCCCTCGTGACAAAGCAGGGAGAGTTCTGACCCCGCCCTCTACCTTCGTGCACGCGCGCACGTGCTCCTGTGTGCGCGCGCCCATGTCCTGGGCTGCCAGCTGCAGAGAACACCGGAGCAATCCCACACTTCCAGGAGGCGGAGGCCCCGAGGGTGAGCTGTCCCAGCATCCACCACAGAGCAGGCTCTGCTTCAGGCATTTTACACTTATTAACTCATTTAATCGGCACAAAATCCCCAGGGACTGGGTGTGGAAATGAGGCCCAGAGCGGTTAATTAAAGTGTCCAGGGTCCCAGGGCTGGTCCTGGGAGTCCACAGTTCCCAAGGCAGCCAGGAGTGTGAGGTAGCTGGCAGGGGGTGGGGGGGGCAGGATGGGGGGAGCCCGGTTTATATGGGGGACAGGCACCCAGCAATGAGGATCCCTGCCTCAGGAAGTGGGTGGGGGGAAGGGGGGCCACCCAGGCACCCACTTTCAGCACCAACACAGGGTCCCCATGTCCTTGGAGCAGGCAGCTGCTCCCTGTCCTCATTTCTAGCTCTGCCTCTTGCTAGCTGTGTGACCTTGGGAAGCTACTCAACCCCTTGGCACCTCTATTACTTCATCAGTGACATGGGAGGGGGTGAGAGTGCCTGACTCACTGTGACGATGTATGGTCCTGCAGGGAAATTGCCCCCCATGAAACTGTCACTCCTGGATCATGGGGAGCCCCCAACAGAAGCCGGTGACTCTATCTTCATCATCTGTGCCTCTGGGCAGGACCTATAAGTGTTCCGGGAGACTCCAGGCCCCTCCCTCCCAGCAAAAGAGGCCTTGGGGTGGGGCCAGGCTGCCTGGACCTCTGAGAGGGAGGCTGGGCCCTCCCCTTTGGCCTTGAAGAAGGGCGGGTGAGCTCATGGAGCCACTCCAGGTCCTAGGGTGCAGGTGGCTGCCCCAAGGGAGACATTTCCTGGTGAGACCTAAAACCCAGTCACAACTGCCCTCCAGTGAACCACAGAAGGATGCAGCACTGCCTGTCCAACAGCTCTTTCCCTCCACTGGCCTCATGCACCTGCTTTGGGGCAGCAAGATGAGGCAGGGAGCCGCCTACCCTTTGCTTGAAAGCCCTGCCCCAACTGTGGCTGACCCAGTTCGGTGCCCCAGCCTACCAAGGATGTCCCAGTGGTAGCATGCACATGGCAGGATCTTCTAGAGGTAGGTGCTAAGACTGGGATCCAGGCTGATCACCCAGTCTGGTCCTGCCCACAGCTGTCACTCAACCACCCCCCACAGAGGCCACCTTAGGCAAGTGTCTGGCTGGGGATAAAGGAGGAGGAGGCAGGAAGTGGACAGGATTGTATAACCCCTGTTGGCCCCAACCAGACCAGGTTGAGCTCAGAACCTCTAGGAGGCTGGGCAAGAAAAAGATGCTACTAGAGATAGGGATGGGCTGAACCTGATCCCTACCAACCCCATTGCTTTGAGCTCTGAGGCCCTGAGCTGGATACTTGCCTCCCTGGCCTCAGGATCGCTGTATGAACAGTGATGGCATATCCCTCCTCCTAGGGTTATTTGGGAGCTAAGTCAGACAAGGGTGTATGGTCATGTGATTGAGGGACACTGGCAGGGTCAGGGCTCAGGTTTCAGGGTCACAGCCCTTCCCCACCCCACTGCACTCCACCCCACCAGTCCTCCTCAATGTGGAGGCCCAACTATGGACGGCCCAGAGTCTCCCCATTAGCTTGTGGGGTATAAAGCTGGGCTCTAGGAGACTTGGTGCCCCCAGAAGGCCATGGCATCATCGGACAGAGCCCCCACCGTGGGTCCTTACATGAGGCTCCATCACTCCCACGGTCAGACTGGTCCTCACACTTCCTTCACCTCCTGCCCTCCGCGTACAGCAAGGTGCTGCGGGGCCTGCTCATTTCTGAGGCCACGTGGGTGAGCCCTGGTTACAGAGCAGCTGGAGCCTCTGCATACTCCACATGGTCCCCCATCCCCTGGCTCCGTCTTTGCTCCCTCACAGGAGGACCTGGAGCCAGCTGCCTCCCAGCAGGAGGACAAGGCAGCCAAAGCAGAAGAGGAAGTGGCTGAGGAGGTAAGTGCTGAGCTCTGGGAGGACACTGGGCAAGCCTCCCAGGGCCCCAGAGCCCTCAGGGAGGCCTCTTGACCTTCTGCAGCCCCCTCAGCCTGAGTGGGGGGGTCCCCTCATGGACTCCCTCAGGGTGGAGGGGCAGAGATGACTCCCAGCCCCACCGCAGTCTGGGTGGCTGCTTTGGGGCCGGGCCTGGAGCTGTGTGCGAAGGGCACTCTCTGTCCCAGGCCAAGAGTGGAGGAGACTAGAGGGGTGCCAGCCGGCCATGGAGGCCCCGGGGAAGAGCCCTCTGCCTCGGACCCCACCCCCACCTGGCATGCGGAGTGCCCAGCCCGGAGGGTGACCTGGGTTGCCCATGTTCCCGCGCCCACACCCGGCCACCCACAGGCCTGTCCTCCTACGCCGCCCCTGACGCCTTCACCTCCTTCAATCCTTCCTCGCGGCCTCCACCCCCTGGTCCTTCTGACCCCACAGATGCTGCTGTGAAATTTTGTTTTTAATGATCCCCAAATAAAACTCAAGTCCTCACCCCTGGCCATACGTGCCCATGCTTCCACTCTGTGCTGCCTCATCTGGGAACAGAAGCTGGGCCACCCTGCGGGTGAGTCTGGAAAGCAGGTCTGGGCCAGGTACCCTTCAGGCAGACCCTGGGCATTTTGGGAACCTTCTGAGCATAGGCACTGCCTTCAGGGAGTCCACACCATTATCTTTTTTTTTTTTTTCAGATTTTATTTATTTATTTGATAGAAATCACAAGTAGGCAAAGAGGCAGGGAGAGAGAGAAGAGGAAGCAGGCTCCCTGCTGAGCAGAGAGCCCGATGCGGGCCTCGATCCCAGGACCCTGAGATCATGACCTGAGCCAAAGGCAGAGGCTTTAACCCACTGGGCTTTAACCCCACACCATTATCTTTTAACATGGAGCACTTTTGGCTCCCCCAGACAAACTCCCACCCCTCCCTGGAACAGATGGTAACCTTGAAAGATGTGACATCCGGGCCCATAGCAAGCCCTCTTTGAGTCCTCCTCAGAGCAGAAGGACATGACCTTATGGCTCCTTCTGCCTGGCCTCAGCCGGCCTCAAGATCCCACCAGTTTGGAGCTGGGCTTTCCTGTCCTTCACCAGAAGTCCTGTCAAGTATCATTAGAAAAGAGGACAGCTGAGAAGTAAAAGAGTGAGCCTCCACCTTAAAAGTAGTAAAAATGAGCTCCTCCCAGGCCTGAGCACTTTACCTAATTTAATCCTCAGAACAAACTCCGTATGATCCCAGTTTCCTCAAAAATGAACGGAAGAACAGAGAGGTTAAATAACTTGCCCAAGGGTACAGAGCAAGGAACCTGTGGGACTGGGCAGAAGCCAAGGTCACCTGGCCCTAGAGCCACCCGTGCTCTGGCGCAGTCCCCCGGAATATGCAGACTCCGGTGCTTCTGGCAGAGCCCCACCCCCCAAGGTTTCAAAATAACCTGGGGACCAGGCTGGCAGGTGTCCTATATGAAGGGCTGTTGGCATCATGCCCTGCGGTCTTGTTCAGAGGCAGTGGAGGGCGTCCTTCCTATTTGGCACCCAGTGTGGGCTCAGAGCATCTAAGTGAATTGCCCCAACCTCCAGTCCTGGTGTCAAAGTCAGAGCTTGAATCCATACCAGAATCTGGACTCTACCGAGACCACCACTTTCTCATTCTGCCTCAGTGGTGGGAAGCAGGGATCAAGACCAACCTTGGCAGCTGGGAAGCCAGTCAAGCACGGCTGGGCACGATTGCATCCCAGCCTGCTGGCCTCCTCCTCCATGAGCAGGCTGAAAGGAGCAGGAGGCTGTTGGTCTCCCAGGCCCCCAAATCCTGCCGTGAGAGGACTGAAGGGTCTGAAAGAGGTTCAGGGCAGTGGGGGTGTTAATGCTACTCGGCCCAGATGCCTGCACACAAGCAGGCCTGTGCATGCCCAGGAGGCGTCCACCTGGGGCCTGGGTGTGCTTGGGAGCTCTTTGGACTGTGAGAGACAGAGAGGAGGAAGGGAGTCCCATAAGGTGATGGGGGGGGACACCTAGACCCGGGCCCTGTGGACAGTGCATCACCAGACTCCCAGTGCCCTCTGCCTTTGCTGAAGGAAACTGTAAGGGTCCCCCGCTGCTTGACTCCCGTTCTATACACATACTCAGAGCCTATTCTTGGGGTCAAACATCTACACTTGCCCTATCCAGGAGGCCTATTTCCACCCATGGCACCTGGATTGCTCTTAGCTTTCAAAACCCCTATGGGGGTGCCTGGGTGGCTCAGTTGGTTAGGCTAGGTGGCCATTTCTTGATCTCAGCTCAGGTCTTGATCTCAGGGTTGTGAGTTCAAGCCCTATGTCCAAGATGGGCATGGAGCCTACATTAAAAAAAAAAAAAATAGACCCTCTATTAGGTGCTCTGGACTCCTGGGGCTGCGCCTGAGTTCCCTAGAGGAATAACTGCTCTCTCCCTATCCCTCTCCTTACCTGAGAAGCCCCAGCTGAACGGCCCCCTGTCAAAGGGCCCCGTGCTGAGTGTGGGGCATCCTTCAGCCCATTTAACCCTCACAGTAGCACTTTGAGGAGATTCTGTCTCCCCCATTCGCCCATCAAGGATGGGGCATTGGAGCTCAGAGAGATGGACTTGACCCGGGGAGTATTTGAACCCAAGGGTCTGACTGCACTGCCTGCTGCTTTAGAGACGCTCAGAGGTTTCTGTCATCACCTGCTTAGACTACCTCCCTGTCTTGTTCTTGCCCCCTGGGCCCTGCACGGAAGAGCATTAACAGCTAGCCATGAGCTATCTGCTGCAGGGAAAACACCCTCCTGGCCGAAGAGCCTGGGGTCATTGGTGGGAGCTCAGGAGTACACTGAGTCCCTCAGGCTGCAAGAAGGCGGCTTCCGCCACGCCTCTGTGCTCAGTGCTTGGCCAGGCCTTAGGCCAGGAGGAGTGGGCGTGGTGGCTGCCTGGTTCCTCCCTGCTGGATGTCCCCTCCCCCGATCTGATCTCAGAGCCTGTCCCTTCTACTTGCCCAGGGTGGACCTTATCTCCATTAATCCATTCTCATTGCGTGTGCGCGAGCATGCTTCCAGACAGAACACACCGTGGCTGATGCTCCACAGTTTACCCCCCAGTCTCTCCCCGCTACCTCCTTCCCCCAATATTAGAGGCAGGGCATGGGCCAGCAGAGTGGACATGGGTCGGCGGGGTCTACCCAGGGCTCTAGAATAGGAAAAACTCTCACACCAGACTGGAGAGGAAGAATCAGAGAGCAAGTACAAGGGTGGAGCAGCTTGTACCAAGGTGCACAAGGCAAGCTTGACTGTGGCCCCCAGGCTCCCTGTGCTGTCTCCAGTGGGAGAACACGGGGCCGGGTAGAGCCCCAGCCAGCACACTTGAGTGCCAGCGGTCATGCCTTTTGGGTCATTTTGCTGTCCTCAGAGTCCCTGCTCCCCACTGGCACCTGGACCTCTAACCCCTCTCCCAGTGCCCTTGCATAGTCACCACATCCAGTGTGCAGCCCTTCGTGGGAAAGTTGACCTCAGGTGTCTGAGGCTTGGCCACTCCCTCTTCGCTGTGTGGCCTGGGGAGCTTCCCTGTGCTCTCTGAACCTTGCCTCCTGCCCAACTCGTAGGTCTTTGGTGACCTAAGGTGGCGATCCTTTTGCCTGGGCTGGGTGCACCCAGGGTCTCTTGCCCTCATTCCCCCTCCACCTGGGGCTGCTTCCTCCCTGGGGCGCTGGCCAATGACTTGCCCCTGTGAGAGGGATTACTCAACTCTCTCCCCTCTGCCCCTGTCTGGTCCCAGTGGCAGCGAGACAGATGGCCAGTCTGCAGTGTCCTTCGGGAGTGTGTGGGAACAGCCCCCTTGGCAGTTGTCAGGGCCTGAGAGTTGATGGTCCACCGTCACAGGTTTGAGTCCCTGCCATTTGAGTTTGGGTGAGAGCTAAGGCGCCTTCTGTGCCTCACTTTCTTCCTATAAACTGCTAATAACACCCATTTCACCACGTTGTAAAGATTATACAAGAGGCCATAAAGCTTTAGTTTAGGGCAGCGCCTGGCACTAGGTAAATGCTCAGTAAATGGCAGCTACTATTATCAATGTCGATTCCTTGTGATTCTGACCTGGCGCTGACCCAGCGCCCACAGGATCCTGAGGTCAGGGACGGAGGGTCGGGGCAGGGGGAGCTTTGTGTGCCCCCCTTCTACTCCAGCCCCTCTCTAGATTCCGACCCAACCCCATCTGCAGCCCCTCGGCCCTCTTCAGACCCCCTGCTGGGGACGGCCGCCTTCTCATCCCCGCCCGCTAGAGGACGGGATGTGCTCCGGTTGGTGGAGCCTGGAGTAGGGCCGAGTCGTCCCCGGAGCCGGTCTGCCGGGAAACGCCCCGCGCCCCCCTCTTCCCCGCCCCGCACAGGGCGGGCCGGCCCTAGGGCCCCTTAAAAACCAGAGCTCCGCTCGGTCACCGCAAAGTGAACAGGATCTAAAAACATCGGTGCGGCTATCCTAGACGACCTCGCAGACCCCCCTCCCCCGCAGCCATGGCCAGCAAAGGCTTGCAGGACCTGAAGCAGCAAGTGCAGGGGGCGGCCCAGGAAGCGGGTGAGGACAGCGCGCGCGACCGGGGGCACGGGCAGGGGCACGCAGCTGGACTCACGGGGAGGCAGAGCCCCCAGGCTGCGCATCCTGAAAGTCGGTGGGCGTCTGGGGTTCGGGAGGGCCCTCCCCTGAGATGCAGGTACTCGGCTGGATGCCTACCTCGCTCAGCCCAGGGGATGATGCTTTGAGGCAGGCGGGGAACAGCGGTGCCCCAGAGTTGTGGCCCAATTTGGGCATTGCCAGGAGCCAATATGAGGAGGCTGAGTGGGCTGGGACCGGCCCCACCCCGATCCTGAGCAGCTCCACCTCAGTCCTGAGGGGAGGGTGAAGATCTATGGAGCCCGCTGTGCACCCCGAGATCCATCTCTGTCTGCTGGGGTCTCAGAGGTGCACTGGACTGAATGGAATGGTGGAAGCGGCTTCCTGCCCCTGTCCCCCCCCAACACACACTTTGTTTTGAGCCCCCTTGCTTCCCCTGCCCCCACTCCGGAAAAAATAAGCGTTTCCTTCTAAGTCCTCACCCAGAGGGACTCCCCACCCTCACCCCAGGGGGCAGGTCCCCAGCCTTGTTTCTCCACCTCCAGCTCTTTCCTCCTCAGACCCGTGGGGTAAGGTAGCCTGGGGCTAGGGAATGCCAGGAGGCTCTTGGGCCCACCAACTACAGCTCTTCCAGGCCCAGCTCAGCCTCCCTCGTGACTCCAGCTCCCAGTCTGTCCTGCACATAGCCCAGTCAACAGACAACACCCAAACTCCCTCCTTCACCAGTGCCCCAGGGCGCTCCCACGGTTGTTCCCTTGAAACTAAAATGCTACCAGGAAGACTGTCTACAGGACCCTTCCTTCTGAGCCTCACTTTCCCCATCTATAAGTTGGGTGCAAAGGCTCATTCTCTGTGGCCCTGACTGGTTGTGTCACATAAGGCCCCGAGGGGGACAGAATGGGAGGGGGCTTTGTGAGTCACAGACCCAGGGCCTGCCTGACCCCCTACATCTGCCTGGCCCAGGGTCTGAGTAAAGCAGGTTCTTTCCTGTTCAGCCGCAAGGAAGAGTCAGAGCTCTAGAAGCCAGAGCCACTTGTCTCCTCAGCCATCAGGTGGGACCCACTTGAGCCTTGGAAACCCTATTCACCATAGGCACAAACTCTGGTCCAGAGGACATGGCCTGACCTTGGAAGTGTCACCTCTTCTCTGGACTTCATTTCCTAATGCCTTAAGTTGCCTGCCCATGGAGGCACTAACTAGCATCATTGCTTGTGTGCCTCTGGGGTGAGGCACAGGAGAGAAGCCACAGTAAGAGGGCCTCTTGCAAAAATGGACCCCCGTGCACTACAGGAGCGAAGTCAGGCATCTGGGCCAGGCTTCTGCAGGAGACATTGTGAAAGGGGAGTAGGGTTCTTGGGCCAGGCCCAGGAGCAGCGACAGACCAGAAGCCAGCTCCAGCCCCTGTTGAGATATTTTCCCTACAGTCCTGGAGTTGGGAAGAGAAGCAGGCCAGAGGGGAGGAGCCCAGAGTTATAAATAAGTAGGAATACCCTAGAGGCATGGGAAGGGCTCCTGTGCCTCACTGGCAGGCTGGTCTTAGTCAAAAGACTTTACTTCCGTGGCATTCTTCCAATGGCGCCTGTAGGAACAGATGGGGGTAGCAGTGGTGGGGTCCCTGTGGTCAGCAGTGTCTCCATAGGGGCTAAAGGCCACATCTCTCTGTTCCAGTGACTGCGGCAGGAGCTTCGGCTCAGCAAGTGGTGGATCAGGCCACAGAAGCAGGACAGAAAGGTCTGGTGGACCGGTGGGCAGGAGGGTGGGTGGGCAGCCCCAGCACACTCCCTCCCCTAGTCTGCTCTTACCCAGAGACACCCTCTACCCACATTACTTTCTGGGGATGGAGACCCAGGCCAGGCTAACCCTACAGGGCTCTGGTTCTCAGGGTCTGGCCCTCATCCACTTTCTCCTTCCCTTCCCCAGCCATGGACCAGGTAGCCAAGTCCACCCAGAAAACCATCGACAAGACTGCTAACCAGGCCTCTGAGACTTTCTCAGGTCTTGGGAAAAAATTAGGCTTCTTATAATGACAGCCGGGAGCCGTGGATGAATGACTGCCTTCCAGGCTCTCAGCTCTGGCAGGCTGTGGCCTGCTGCCTTATTAAAGCACTTGTTCCTACCTTGTGTCTACTTCATGTTTCCCCACAAGCTGGACCCAGCCCTCTCTTGCTTAGAGCTGAGCCCCCATATCCAGGAACCCAGCCTGAACATCCAGAGTTCCGCTTTCCAAATTCGGAAACCCAAACAGACCTCCAAGAACTGTTTTCCCATGGTCTCAACCGCAAATCTAGACAATCCCTTATCTGAGGCTCAACGACATATCTGTGCCTCTAGCTCTGTTCAGGAGCCACCCCGTCCCCCATTCTCAAACCATTCCCCCAGCTTCGGGAACCCCGCTCCTCCTAGGAGGGGTTCAGCTTAGGGTGGGGGACGAGGGACTCCAAGGTTTGGGGCTTCAAGAACTTCTCCCTGAGGCTCGCTCCTGGAGGCTGGGAGCACCGAGGAACTCCAGGGCCGAGCGCCTTCGAGGACCGTGGATGGCCGGAGCTCTCCGGGACAACGCGGAGTCGCAGGAGCGGGACTTCCGTTCCCCCCGCGGGGTGTTTGTGCGCCGACCCCACCCAGCAAAGAGTCATCGGGCTAGACCGGGAAGGTTTGGACGCGCCCGGAGTAGCCCCGCCCAGCCGGCTGGACTCGAGAGCGTTCCGCGCGGCCGCCGGGGGAGCCCCGCCCACGATACGCCCCCTAGGGTGGAGCAGCGGCGCTTGGGGCGGTGCACGTGGCCGTGAATTCAGGGGACCCGACAGTGCAACCCTTCCTGCGAGCACCGCTGCTGTCCGGGACGCACTAGGACTTTCCGTTTCCGGACGGAGGTCCGCATTTTCGTCCCACGGGGCCATAGAGGGAGGGACTAGGCTGGCCGCAACCTTAGTTCCCCCCTCTCCAGCACGTGTCCACGCACCCGACACCAGCGCTGGGCACGCCCGGCTCCGGGGTGACTCACAGTTGCCGCAGGATAAGGCGCGGCCCTGGCGCCGGGCGCTGGCGGCCCCTTCATCCGGACCGCTGCCGCACCGCGGCTTGTGACGCAGTCTGCCCCTTCCCCACCTCCGCGTCTTTGCACACGATATTCCCTTCACCCGGAAGAATCCCTCGGTCTTGGGATGAGCGCACACGT
This sequence comes from Spilogale gracilis, assembly GCA_004023965.1. Classification (NCBI taxonomy): domain Eukaryota; kingdom Metazoa; phylum Chordata; class Mammalia; order Carnivora; family Mephitidae; genus Spilogale; species Spilogale gracilis. Next base: position 36,915 of record PITA01010951.1, on the reverse strand, counting down.
AGCCAAGCCATTTCTATTCAAGAATATTGATTACACTTCCCAGTTCTGGGGAGATAAGAGGGAAAAGAGTAGTCTTTCCTTCCCGCGTTGACTCAAGGCCGGCTTCCTGAGAGGCTTTCCACGGCCGGCCTTCCGCAGGGAGCCCCGCGTCATGTGGCCCCCCGCCCCGGCCATGCTCTCTCGGTGCCGCTCTGCTTGGGTGACCTTTCTCTTCTCCCTTCCGGGATCATTACCAAGGGTGCGAGAGGTCGTCTCCCTCTCACCCTCAGCATCTTCCAGCCCCACCCGAGGGCCAAGCCCTGTTCCATTCTTGTTTCTTGTTTGCTGACTGTACCCAAAAGAATGCTTCGCCTAATCTGCAAAATGGGCCAAGGCTGCGCCCTCTGGCCCAAAGGAAAGGGCCTCAAAGAGACGTCTGCCTGGTGTGGAGGCGCTTCCAGCGTCTCCAGAAGCCCCTGCCTCCAGGTGGTTGCCAGGGTCAGGAGAGACCATCTTGGGCTACAACTGGGGAGGGAGGTTGGAGGGGCTGGATTGGCAGAGCATTCACATCTTTTCTGGTGTGCGCCTTTTCACTGGTGACTTAGAGAGAAATCCCCAGGGACCCAGCAATCCCTCCTCATCCAGTGCTCCTCAAGAAATTGCCTTAGGGATGAGTATGGGACCCAGGACTGGCTAAGAAGAGGGGAGATCACATCTGAGGGCCAAGGAGCTTCTAGGAAAGATTTTCTGTCCTCAAAAAAATAAATAAATGAAAAGAGAGAGATACAAGAAGAGGCTTCCCCCTTCCACTGGACATTTTTGTGGCTGGAAATGATACTTGGAACTGTGGTAGCCACTTGTAACCAAAGGAGGAAGAAGCCTAAGGAAAAGCCAGATTGCTGATGAGGGCAGAACAGAAATATAGAAAGAACCTGGGTTCCAAGTTACTTTATTCAGTCCCTAAGTTAACCAATCCTTGAGCTGCCACAAGCTAGTGAGAGGATGCAGCCTCCCTCTGTATTTGAGCCATGGTGAATGAGGTTTTCTCTTGAAAACAAGATTCAGTCCCCATATTACCTGGATGCCAGCATTCTGCCGGCCTCACCCACCTCCTCAGCCTCCTCTCTCAACACTCCGTCCCTCTCTGCCTCAGCCACGCTGACGTTTTTACATTGCCCTTAACATCATGTTTCTGCTCACCACAGGGTCTTGCATGTGCTGTTTTTTTTTTTTTTCCTACCTGGAATGCTCTCCATCCTCCCCTACAAACTTCTTTTTTAGAGCTCCTACTCTTTCATCCTTTAGGTTCCAGCTCCCCTGTCCACCCTCCAGTGTGCACACACACACACACACACTCACTCAGAATGGGTCCAGCCACCCACTCTTATACCCCCGTACTCCTTTTCCACAGTTATTCTCACAAATCCCTTTCCTGTGTGTTTCTCTGTTATGGTTGTCCAAGGGGCAGCAACCAGGTTCCTTCTACTGACGGGTATTACACTCAGTGCATAGAGTCATGCTCTGGAACATCTCTAAATGAATACAGCCACGACTGTCCTTTGGTTCTCCTACCAGGAAACAGTGAGTTTGCATGTTGTCACGTTCACCATGGGTGCCATTAGTGGGTGCAGCCCCTTTCACACTCTTCCTGCCCCATGCAACTGGCCCTCCTATGGCACCATGCAAATGCCTGTTTCTGTGTGTTTCTATTCTCCCCCAACACTGTGAGCCCTGGATATGGGAGTGGAGGCACGGCCAAGTTGGACTTGGTTTTTCTCAGTGTCTGGGACACAGTGAGCAGAGTACCAGGGGAGCCCATGGGAGCCTATAAGAGCCCAGGCCCATATCCATGAGGTTCATGAAGCTAGTTGAGCCCAGACTGGCTAAGGAGGAGAAGGCTGTGGTCACCTGTTGGGTATTGGTCAAGGCTCCAAAGATCAATTCTTCCATTAACAATTCTCACAGATAATTCCTAATTCTCCAGATTCCAGTTCCTTGACTAGCCAGACACAAGGTCACTAATATCACATTTAGTTCCCCTTGACTTCTCCGCTCTGATTCCTGTCAAGTTATAAACTAAATAAGAGACAAGGAGCAGGGTTTTCTATTTTGACTTTCTCTCATTCACATTTTTAAAGATATTTTTATTTATCTTAGAGAGAAAGGGATCTTGCATGTGGCTGAGCAGGAGGAGAGGCAGGGAGAGAGAGAGGGAGACAGACTCCCTGCTAAGCACAGAGCCTGACTTGGGGCCGGATCCCATGACCCTGAGATTAGGACCAGAGCTGAAATCAAGAGTCAGAGGCTTGATCGACGGAGCCACCCAGGCGCCCCTATTTTCCACACTCAACCCCATTCTCTCTTTCTCTCTCTCTCCCTCTCTCTCTTTTTTGGTTGTTATTTGTTTCATTTCTACTTTTTTGAAATATTTACATTCCATTCCTCTACTCTGAGCCACACCTTTGTTTTGCCTTACATCTGCAGTTGAAGATATTAAGGGCTCTCTGCCATTACTTTGGCTAAAATATTTTTTGCTGTCTGTTGGTTGGTTGGAGTTAGTCCTCTAGAAGGTTCTTCAGGAATGAAATATTTATGGATAACTGGGAAGACATCTGGGATCTGAACTCATAATTGCTATAGTGAGGCCCCTTGGGTTATTCAGTGGGTCCAATGAAGATTCATTGTATTCTATTTTTGTGTGTGACATTTTCTATTTTAAAAAAAAGTTAGAAAGTTAAAATAAAAACCTTATTTATTATTTAATTGAACAGTCTTATTTAGTTAAGTAATTTAAATTTTAATTTAGCTAAATATATTATCATTACTTCCTCCCTTCTGATCATTGTAATGTGGTTGTGTGAGATGCGAACATCCACCAGAGAAGGCTAATGGAGGAAGATACACAAACTATATTACTTTTGCAACTCAATTAACATTGAGTTGGTAGAGAGAAACCTACCCTACTTGTCATAAAGCCCTTGTACTCGTGACACTGGAGGCTCTTGGGAATCCGAAGTTCCAATCTGAACTAGAATTTCCCAGGCATCAGTGGGACATTCTTACGAAGAGGGTCGGGGGCCCAGGATTTACTCAGGCTCCTCTGCTCAGGAGCTTGCCCTTCCTTCATGTAAGTGTTGGACTCACCTTGTAGCTGTGACTACTCTACCTCTTAGAACCAAACTGACTTCAAGAAAGTTCTACAGGCAGCCTTCTTTTCCCAGTTGTGGCCTCCAGGGGTTCAGCCCTTGCCTTTCAGAGAGCTCTCTTCTCTCTTGGAAGGTGGTCCTCTTCTGGAGTAACCCCTCTGGAGTTCCTTGGGCTCATGCCACTTCTTTCTTCAGCTCCTCAGGTTCTAAGTTCCGTCCCAGAACCCTTTAGGTCACTCAGAGGGTCATGTCGTCCTGGAAGTGACTGTTGCTGGCAATGCCTGAGACGCCTGCTACCAGGCCCTTCCCCATCCCCCGCTCTTCTGTACTGGCCTGCCTTCCCTCATTGGTTCCACTGGGCTCACCTGCTTCTGGATTTGCATGGTTCCCAGTCTCCTAGTTTCTCTGAAGTTAAGTTTGATGTGTATATGTTGGTGATGGGCTACCTTTGTCCTTCTCCTCCTCCATTTGGTTTCAAGAAGAAGAAATGGGAGTATCTAGACTTAAGCTACTGCCTTGCTTCCTGCACACTCAGTCTGGCCGGCTGAGCTGGTGCTATGTTTACGGAGACTCTGTGTCCATTCTGCACCTGCTCCTGCCTGCCCTCACCCTGGGAACCTGCCTTCATGAACCATGTCACCAGGGCTCCCTCAGCCTCAGCCCCAGTTAGGTTCAGCCAATGGGGGGGTGTATCGGAAGAGCAGCGAGGACCAGAAGAGGTCTTAAGCACTCCTGCACCCTCCTTGCTTGGCACCATTGGGCAGCGGCTGTGTTCCCCTGCTCCTATCTGATGACTCCTAAAGCTGCGGCTCTCCGTCTGTACGGGCTCTCCTTTGCCCCTCCCTGGCCCAGGGAGGTAACCACTCTCGCTGTTACTGGTCCCTGAGCACCTTGCCATCCTTTACTGCTTCTCTTAAATCTGCCCATAGCTTTGTGGGCATCAGGCCCCCCTTTGATGTGCCCTCCGCTTTCCACCAGAACCCTGACTGACAGCCATGGGTGTGTAATGTTGACATGCTGCGGAAGTCCGCCTCTGCTGGCCCACAGACTGCCTCTCGGGGTCTGGATTTGGTTCCCTGTAGCTGGGAGGGGTTCACGTGTGCAGGGTCTGTGGGCTCAGTCTGGCCTATGCGCTCAGCTCCAGGAAGCAGAAGGAGGAGAGGCCGCCATATCACGAGTCGTTTGTGACATCCGTGGTTCAGCTCACATGAGAAGTCCTGCTCTGGACACAAGACAGCCCCAAGTATTCGAGTACTTAAAATCAACATTCTTTATTTTTATTTTTCAGAACTGGTAATTGCTAAGTTGGCAAATCATTATCTGACACATTGGCTCTCTGTGACTTGGTGACGCAGCCAGTTGGCCCTGTGCCAGACGCTCCACTTGGAGGATTAGTCGGCTCCTTCAGGAAGCAGTGAGTGTCCAGCCCCAGTGGCTGGACTTGATCTTCTGACCCAGGAAAGGCTGACATCGGTGCCCGTGTTTAAGGGCTGCTCCCCTGGGGCCCCGTGTGAGCCAGGCCTCTTCCAAGACAGGATGGTTTCCTCCTGAGTCATCTTCAACCTCACCGAGGCAGTAAGGTCCTTCCCTGCAGGAGCTGCTGGAGCTCAGCCCCTCCCACCAGCATCCAGCCCTGGTTAGGAGGGTCTGGCACAGGCCAGGCTGAGAGAACAGAGAGCTGGTCACAGCTGGAGCTGGAAGACCAAGGGCATTGGGCCTGGGCCAGAACACCATGGTCCGGGGCTCCAGGCTGGTCCTGGGCAGCTTGGCCTCTGCAGGCCGCTTTCTTTCTCCCTCCTGGGCATTATGGATCTTCATCTGGATCCAGTGTTGCCAGGAGATCGGGGGGCCATAATGTGTTGTGGGTGGAGTCAGGTGCTCGTCCCAGGACAGTGCATTTTGGAGGAGCAGGGTCTCATGGGCAGGGAGGGTGATGGGGCAAGAGCAACAGAAGCCTGAGAGTGGAAGAAAAGTATGTCCAGAGGTTGTACTGGGCTGAGCTCTGGACTGGCACTGGGACTAGAGTCCTGCTGAGGGGCTGAGCCCTAGCTAGGGCCTACTGAGGGACTAGTGAGCTTCTGAGGAGAGGGAGAGGAGTATTCTAAGATGGGCACTGGTAGGGAGGGGCCTGTGGGGTCTGGAAGCCATCCCAGAAATCTTGAGTGACACCACCATCCTGTCAGGGCAGCAGGCATAGCGAGGACCCCTGTGGGACTGGGGGGGACACACAACCTCAGAGAAAGGGGCTCTGATGGGTCCAGGGAAGTTCCTGTGGGTTTCTCAGCCCAAGTCCCACCAACTGTGTCCTGGAAACCGCGCCCCCACCCTCCCACCTCAGCAGTGCCTGAGCCAAGCCTTCTGGTATTTGGCTGTGATAAGGGGAGAACGGAGTCTTGGGGACCTACTTAAACTCCAGAGCCCCTCACTTCACAGGTTCTTGTGAGTCTACACGTTCACACAGGGCTATCTGTAACACTTGTATCGTTATGTCTTTCCCTCAAAGAGGGCCTCTCCAAATTGTTTAAGACCCAAGCACTCCTGCCAGCAGAGAATGGCACCACTGGTGCTCTGTCCCAGCGACCCAGAGTTTCTGCTGCCACAGCACCCCCTCCCCCGGGGGGCCGGCCACAGTTTGGGGCCTCCCAACACCAATCAGGAATGTGGGAGGGCCTCAGCCCCATAGCACCCCGGCTGTGAGGGCCTGAGTTCTGGTAAACACTAATTAGAGCTCACCACACCCCCTCCTGAGCAGCTCTGAGAGCCGAGAGCAGGTATGTGGGGAGGTGGCTTCAGACTCCTGCCCTAGGCCTGGATGGCACGAACAGGGACTTGGGAGGACCTTTCTTCTGTGACCTCTAGCCAGTGAGGTCACGCTCCACCAGCCCTCTGCCCCCGCTACTCTTTGGCTCACCACTGGTCAATCAGGGCTCACTCCCAAGCAGCCCCTCCCTAGCACAGCAGGGACAAGGGGGAGGAATAGAAGTTTACCAAGAGCTTGTACACATGATCCCACTGACTGTCAGTGACATGGCCAGGAAGGCATGGCTGTCCCCATTTTATAGCCAAGGAAACAGAGGCTCAGGTTGGGCTAGTGACTAAAGGATACAGTATGTGGCACGTGGCTTGAGGCATCTCTCTCCATCCTGAATAACTCGGGAGGCAGCCTGGCCCCTTAAGCATGTCATGGGCTGGTGGAGTGGCTTTGTGGAATTCCGGCTAGGGCCACTGGACCCACCTCCCCTAGTGGTGATGGGGTCCTCCACCTACTCCTCTAGGAGCTCCTCGGAGGGCACCGGGCCTCTCCAAGAAGGTGCAGGGAGGGCCAGGCTCTCTCCTGAGCTGGTTGTCCCTATGCAAGGCCGCTCAGGTGCCCACGTGCTCCTGTGAGTGAGAAGCAGTTGATGACAGGCCAGGGATGACTGAGTTCTGGTTCGTGCTGCATCCTCCTCAGCATAGGGCAAGGTGCCATGATGAGGTCCCCACCCTGACTCTTCAAATTTCCAGTGAAAGCTGTGCAGACACTGCAGAGCTGAGGTCCTGGGGTTCAGTGGCCCCCATTGCACTTGTGTTCCTGGCCTGAGGGGCCATCTGGATCCCCCAGACCCTCAAGCCCCTAACTAGGCCACTTTGGGGATCTTTAACAGCAGGGTGGAAGTTCTAGGCCTTGTCTGGGAGTGTACCAGTGCCAGGGATGTGGGGATATCGAAACCCAGGGGCTGGTGGGGCTCCCCAATTGCCTCTCATCCCACAAGGCAGTCAGGCCTACTGCTTTGGGGGAGGGACATGTCCCAGAACGACTTCTCTGTCCAATCCCTGACCCTCACAGGGTCCCAGAATACAGGGTGTGGGGGTCTCATACTGCCAGAGGGGCGAGTCTGCACTCACAGCACTGGGACGGCCCCACCCAGCCTCTTCCTCCTGCCACTGCCTTAGCTAGCTGACTCACCACCTGATCTCCTGCTTGGCTGAGGCGGGGGCGTGCTCCAGGGCCCAGGCAACATCAGAAGCATCTATAAAAGCACGTTGGTCCAGGCCCCAGCACCCTACTCGCTTGCCACCTATCACCACATGATGCTGGGAGGCCTGGGGAAACTTGCTGCTGAGGGCCTGGCCCACCGCACTGAGAAGGCCACTGAAGAAGTTGGTAAGGACTCTGAGGCTCCTTTCCCCCAGGGCCCTTCTCCTAAGGCTGGGGGGCTGGGGTCTGTTGAAAGCTGATCCCAGCAGATTGGAGGTAGGCCTTGGCCCCTTGAGGAACCCTGGCCAGACAGAATGGGAGTGAGGGGAATAGAAGCTGAGGAGGGCACCTTGGGTGTTGTCATGAGGGGTCCAGTGCCCCCAAACGGGCCTCTCTGGGCCAGACCCGTTTCTGGGTTCTGTGACTGAGGGCAGGAGGGACTCCAGCTCACAGGAGGCCCTTGGGGATAGGAGGAGAGCCAGGGTGCTTGGGTGAGCCTCAGGTAGTTAGAATCTGTCCCTCTGGAAACCTGGGAGCCCTTCTGTATCAAAACAGCCTGTTTTGAATATCCTCTACAGAAAAGGGAAAAATGGATTTTTATTTTTACCATCAATTTAGAGTTTTAAAGATTTCTTCACTAAGAAACCAGCAAGTCGGGCGCCTGGGTGGCTCGGTGGGTTAAAGCCTCTGCCTTCAGCTCAGGTCATGATCTCAGGGTCCTGGGATCGAGGCCCACATCAGGCTCTCTGCTCAGCAGGGAGCCTGCTTCCTCCTCTCTCTCTGCCTGCTACTGTGCCTACTTGTGATCTCTCTCTGTGTCAAATAAATAAATAAAATATTAAAAAAAAAAAAAAGAAAAAAAAAAAAAGAAACCAGCAAGTCTGATTCTGTTCAAAGTCAGCTTCTGGGGTTTATCCAAAGGACATTCTGAATTTCTTTGAAGTCCCCAGAAACCCTTTCTTGTGTGCAGACTCCCGTAACTGTATGTAGGGGATGAGTCTAGGTCCCAGCGGGCGTTTTGTGAAACACAGCCCTGTGTCCAAGTTGACTGCTGGCTGGCTGCGACCCACACAGCCGCCTTTCAGCGGTTAAGCTGTGCAGCATCCCTACCCTCTTTCCCCTTCCACTGGCCCTGACTTAGTCTCATTCCCCGTCCACAGGTGAGGGAATCAAGCAGCACAGAGTGGAGGGAGAATAAGAATCAGTTCTTCTGACTCCAGAATCTTCTGGTCCTAGCTGTGGCCACCCAAACTTCAGACAACTCCTAGGTGGTCAGAGTTCCTTCCTATTGGAGGAATTGCTCTGGGCCTTGGCTTTGCTGTAGATGGCTTTGGGGCTTGGCCTCCCGCTGCAGCTTCCATGCAGCTGGGGCAGGCTGGCAGTGCACCCGAGGGGTGCCCTGATCTGGGAGACAGGCCCCGCCTTGGCCCCAGGCCCACAGCTTGCAGGAGGGCCTGCTCACCTGCATTCCAGGCCTTGCTAGACCGGGCCAAGGGGCATGGAGAGCCTTGTGCTCTTGTGTGGCTCACCTCAGCTTGTCTCCCAGTGGCCGGGCACCACGGGGTCTCTGAAGTAAGCCAGCAGGGGCCCCTTTCCGTGGGCTGCCTTGTCCTGCCTGGGGTGGCATCTAGGACACTCAGAGCTGTCTGGGCGCGGCATTAAGGAGAAGCTGGCTGGTACCGTTCTCACTCTGGGCTCCTCATCTTTGCAGTTCATGCCGTGGAGGGCGTGGTCAAGGAGGTGGTGGAACACGCCAAGGAAGCTGGAGAGAAAGGTAAGGCTGAGCTTGGGGCCGGGGAGGGAGGGAAGCTAGATGCTGGGAGTAGCCCTTCTTTGCTTAACCAGGTCAAACCCTGATCTTGATGTTGCATGCTTTCAGGCAGTACGCAATCATCAACACTCATCTGAGACCACAGACCGCGCTTTGCTAAAGCAAGATCCATCCAGACAGTCCTTTCTGTGGGATGTTAAGATGGTGTCACAAATGGCTATGTGGCAGCAGGCTCGGACAGAAAAACATTTCAGGCATAAAATTCTCTATATCAATATAAATTTACATAAATATTTGTGTGTGTGTGTGTGTGTGTGTGTGTGTGTTATAGTATAGCGATGTTAAAGTAACTCCTTCCTTACAACAAAAGAGATTGCAGAGGGATCAAGGGCTCATGTATTAAATACATGAGATGGTTAAATTGTTAGAAGGTAGTGGATTGGGATAATCTGGGAGAAGAGAGGATTGTTTTAACTATGACAGAAAATCTAACAGTCATAAAGGAAATATTAGGTAAATCTGACAATACAAATTTTCTTAATTTTCCATAATAAAAAAATGTGATAAGCTGAGCTGAAAGAGAAACCATAAACTGAGGGAAAACATTTGTAAATAGACACGATGAACAGATATAAAAATGACCAGAAGACAGAAGCAGGCAGCTGACAGAGAAATGAGGTCTGAGGAGGCATTGCTTCCTCGAGTGGAGCATATGTTGTCTCCCTCCGGACCGCAGACAGGCAAGTTGTGGGGGAGATAAAGCCACACTTGAATGCATTCCTGCAGGAGCCCCGCTGCCCTCTGTCCCTGAGGGGCCTCTCCACGGTACGATCCAGTAAGACCCATAGCCCACAGGCCACTCCAGGTGACACTAGCCCTACCAGCTGGCCATGTTTACTTAGCTCACCAGACATTATTCCTCTTTCTTCTCGACAGCCATTGCCGATGCCCTAAAGAAGGCTCATGATACAGGGGACAAGGTGGTGAAGGAAGTCACTGAGACAGTGACCAACACCGTCACCAATGCTGTCACCCATGCAGCGGAAGGCCTGGGCAAGCTGGGACAGTGAGCACGTGCACCTCCATTGGACTCTTCCTGAGTCTCAATAAAAAGCCGTGAAATGTGTACACTGAGCCCTGGATTTTTTCCTCTTTGGATGGAAACCCTGCCTGTTACCGGAGTGTCCTATCTGCTGGGACAAGGGATCCGCATTTTGGGAGCTTCTGGGGGGTCAGTAGGTTCCATTTATCAGTTGTGTTGTCCTCGCATTAAGGTTTCTCACACCAGCAAGGAGCTCTGGAATATTGTTAAGTGTCTGTGCAATATTTAAAAAATGGTTATTTTCCTCTATATATAGCTTTCAGACAACTCAATGTTTCCAGGCATCCCAAAGCAGGAACATAATTCAACTCACATGGTCTTTGGGTTTTCCCGGAAGTGTTCTCATAGGCCTTAGGGGAGATCACGGACCAAGCTGGTGGAGGCACAGCTGGGCAGGCTCAGACTGGGGTGCTTCACATTCTGAGACTTTAGAGAAGCATTTGAGCTGGATAGACAGTCATAGAATCAGGGCAAGTAGTAACTGAGTCCCAGCTTACTGGCTGTGGAAGCCACTGTTGGATCTTTCCCCAGAGACTTCTCAGGCGTAATTGACGGCAGTGGCCAAGAACGCCTGGCCTCCTCCCCTTCCTGCCATGAGAGGTCAGTGCCATAAAGTTAAACGTATGTGTAAGTGGCATCTAGGGTAACATTTTGGATTTTAAAAAAGGAATGATTTGTAAAGAAGAGGTACTGCTTATTTATCTTGCCGGAAGTTACTTGCTCTCCACAGAAATGAGAAGAAAAGGTCTTTTAAGGAGCATGTCAGTTGGTCACCACATGTCTGGCTTTTTTTTAAGTGGCTTCACAAGTCTTGAACAGCCCAGGAATATCCAAAGGCCTGGCTTGGAACAGTTGCCACTGTCCACTGGACTCTCTTGTTTTGGCTCCTGAAGACTTTTCAAGTCAAAAAATGAGAGTACTGCGGGCGACAGAATAAACCGGAGCCCTCTTTGGGCAGCAATTCCTCTTACGGAGACTTGATTCTTCGGGTGTGCCCAAGTCACGGACGCCTAGAGGGCAAACGCACGGATGCATCACGGCCTGTGACAGGAAGAGGAGGAAACACCCTAGCATGCCAGTCCAAAATCACTCGGATGGCAAATTTTGCTCTGCCCAGTAGGTTAGACACCTTATTGATTGACTGATTAAGCTTTTATTTATTTGACAGAGAGAAACACAGTCAGAGAGGGAACACAAGCAGGGGGAGAAAGAGGGAGAAGCAGGCTTCCCGCTGAGCAGGGAGCCCGATGTGGAACTCGATCCCAGGTCTCTGGGATCATGATCTGAGCCGAAGGCAGAGGCTTAACCACTGAGCCACCCAGGCGCCCCTAGACGCCTAATTTAGACTTCTAATGTATTGTACTTACTTCTAATGCACTGTAAACCATATTCCAGCTTGAAAAATGGGACCTGCGCCTAGAGAGACACCCACAGGAACTGGTTAACAACTGTTGCATGTGTATATGAAATGGGATACCCTGTAACTGCCCAGAATAATGAGGAAAATGTACATATACTATATGAGGAGGGGGTGGTCAAGAAGGTGGTGGAACACGCCAAGGAAGCATTCTTCCTATGTATTTTCCATAACTTATAATTTATGTGGACGTGTTCCCATAAATTATAAGTTATGGAAAATACATAGGTAGGAAGAGTTCATTTATGTAAAGCAAACTCAAACTTGTGGAAGAAGAGGGAAAAATTGGTAGGATATATAGAACAGCCATGTGAATAGTGGTCCTCTCTGTGTCCATGGGAATATGAGAGATCTCCATTTTCTTTATTTTTTAAAATATTTGTTGGAGACAGAGAAAGCACAAGCAGGGGGAGCAGCCTGCAGAGCAGGCAAAGGGAGCAGCAGACTCCCCACTGAGCAAGGGGCCTGATATGGGACTTGATCCCAGGACCCTAGGGTTATGATCTGAGCCGAAGGCAGACACTTCACCGACTGAGCCACCTAGGCATCCTGAGAGATCTTCATTTTACCCATGACACAATTCCCTGATGCTTAAATTTAAAAGAAAACCAATACATATTTTTAAATATTGTTGAGGGTACATAGGAGCTTACTCAAGATCATTTGCTGGTTAAGTGCTACTCAAAGTTTATTGGCTTGCAGACCTTGTTATTACTACTTGGTGACAAGATAAGTGAAGAACAGAACATTTAGAAACTTTTACAAACACTTGACATGGCCTGGACTTCCAGGAGTGTGATCAGCAGACGATGCTTGTTGAACAGGGTACAGACCAGCTCTGGGTTCTTAAGCTTGCATGGCAAGTTGTATGTGAACTAGTCACATGAAGTAGGACTATGTACCACGAGGTATTAGATTAACAAACAAAATAAAATTGGTACTTTGCCACAGAGTTGGAGAAACACTGCCCATGGTTCCTTAACTTCACTTTGCTTGGCGCTGTTCTCGAGTAAGTACTTCTATCTCCCCCTTTCTCTTTATGGCAGCACCTAGCTCCACTCCACTCCACTCCACAGGCTTCCTCAGAAACTTTGGTCAACTTGCAGCTAGACTTCCTGGATGGTTCTGGGGATTCAACTCTAAGTTAGTGGGTTTTTAAAATTTCTGCATTTATTATTTTTTTAAGATTTTACTTATTTAGGGGCGCCTGGGTGGCTCAGTTGGTTGGGCGACTGCCTTCGGCTCAGGTCATGAACCCGGAGACCTGGGATCAAGTCCCACATCGGGCTCCCTGCTCGGCGGGAGGCCTGCTTCTCCCTCTCGCACTCCCCGTGCTTGTGTTCCCTCTCTGGCTGTGTTTCTCTCTGTCAAATAAAGAAAATCTTTAAAAAAAAAAAGATTTTACTTATTTGACAGAGAGAAAGATCATCTGCCTGCTCCTCCAGGCAGAGAGAGAGGAGGAAGCAGGCTCCCTGCTGAGCAGGGAGTCCAATGAGGCCTTGATCCCAGGGCCCTGAGATCATGACCTGAGCAGAAGGCAGAGATTTAACCCACTGAGCCACCCAGGCGCCCCAGAAGCAGTTTTTTAAACAAAACAAAACAAACAAACTACCCCCCCAAGACCGAAAACCAAGTTTTACATCTCACTTCCCTAAACTTCACCTACTGGGTAATTAGCACATATTCCGGTGTAGGGATTCATGAGGCAACAGTGGATTGTTCTTCATAGGTAGCCTAAGCCATCTGTGGCTACTTCAGAAGCAATTAACTTTAGAGTATTATATGTAAGTTTTAAAAATTACAAACAGTAAATAAACTAGAACATTTCAGTGAAGCTGAAAGACTAATTGACCAGGATTTTTGAACTCAAACCCCCAGAAACCAAAGTTGACACCAGCACTCTACTGTCTTTATATAGCTAGCAGGCAGAAGTCAGGTTTTCTAACAGTTATCAGCAACAAACATGAATGTCTACCTAATCTTGAAAAAAACCACTACCAACAGTCTCAGTGTTAGACAAAGGCCACCATGAAGACTTATCCCCCTTTCACACCTGGTATTGTTCCAAGTATTCTGGGACTTGTTTTCCAACCCCACATTTTAGTGGTCTACCCAGAGTACAAGCAGAGCAGCTTGGGAAGGGCTCCCTGTGTCTCTGGTGCCAGGGGGCTTGTCTACCTACTGCCTGATTTGATGCTCAGAACCGCAGAGCAGAATCAGGACAAAAACAGGCTGAGTACAGCTGGAAGCTGAGCTCGAGGTAGCAGCTAAATAAGGAACTGGTAGAGTCAGGTCTAGGATGTAGCTCTGCTGACCACGGTTAGTATTCTGCCTTAAGGTGTTACATGTTGTGGCTCAGTTATTAAAAACAAAACCCTAATCAACAGAAAGTTCCTTCATTAAAATAGGCACAAAAAATCACTTTATCAGCTTTATGTACTAGAACCTTTTCCCCAAGAATAGCCATTGATACTGTTCAACAGAATGAAACAAAAGAATTCAAGAATAAAATCTGGGCAGCTCATAATATATAGTGGAAAGAAATGTTATATAGGTGGTGGTTCCAAAAACTTTAGAAACTCAGTTTTATTATTCACTGAAGGAGTTACTATCAAATATAAAACCACAGAAACACAGGAAGCATAAGCTTTGGAAAAGGTAGACTTTTAATAACTGCTTTTATCACCAGGTTAAGTCATGCAGTTACAAAGTAGTTAGAAATTTCTGAAAGGATACTGTTGTTTAAAAAAAAAAAAAAAAAAGGGGTTCATTCTTACATAAATAATACCTAGTACTCCATCAGGACACTACCATTCAAAGGCCCTGGCGAAACAACTCCAAACAAAATACTCAACCCACGGTTGTTTCCAGCCCAGTGGTAATGAAGCTGTGTGCAGAATGCAGGCCTCTCAAAGAGGCCACCGAGTCAGGCAGAGTCGGGGCCACTGGCAGGGCTCAGAGCCGCCAGCTGGACTCCAGAGTGGGAGTCCAAGTGGTTTTTTTCTGGGACACTCTATTTCAATTATTGTTCAATTAGACAACACAGTAGATCTTCAAAAGAAAACAATTAACATAAGGAGTTACTGTACTCTTTGGACTATGTGTCATAACCGCAGTTAGTAAATTCTGACAGTCTTAACAAAAATAGCATCCACCATTTGCAGGTATGAAGATAACTTAATTCTCCACTGGACTTTTCATTTTTGCTGGACAATACATGATCGATAAGCTATAAACGATATGGTTTATATTTATAAAAATACTAGCTTTTTTCATTTATTACGTTTATAGGCGTTCACCGCTTGACTCAAGGTTAGACTTGGTAAGTGATTAAAGGCAATTTTATTACAGCAGCATGTAGTACTTATTTTATTCTAACAGAATAAAATGCATAAAGAGAAACAGCTTTTATTTTTGTTGCAATTTGTAAAACCGAGTTATTTTGCTGATGTAAAATACCAGTAACTCACTTGAGGACCATGCCATCCTCTGAAAATGCCCCATACCCGTGGCTCACGGTGCCAGCATGTGTCAGACTCGTCCAGAGCGAAAGCAGCAAGCAACTGGCTGCTCTTGGGCAATAGGTGTGTTCCTGGCCCCAGCTCCGACCATACTGGAAGCAGCCACGGAGCTCAGCCGCATGAACAGACAGAAGAGACCTTTTATGTAATGGCCAAATACCTAAATGGCTCTCTGGCATAGGTAACTTCTACTTTCATATTCATCAGCTTGCGTACAATCCCTCCTAACCTTAATTTCTTTTTTCACAAAGGGGCTAATTTGGACTGACTTGTTGAGAATGATGTCCATTATCTAGTAAGTCGAGAGAGTGAGAGAGAGAGATTTCTGTGGTTATGTGTAAACTTGTGAAGGGTCTGCAGATGAAGAGGGGAAGAGGGCAGTGAAGAGGTCAGCCATGCTCTGTCTATGTGAAAGTCACACCAGCTTCATTGTACACCTTGAAGACTTTCTCAATGGCGTTGACATAGGCGGCCGTTCTCAGATCCAAACCCAGGTTGTACTTCATGGCTGTGCGCATGATTTGCTGGAAGGCAGGAGAAAACAACAGTGAAGACAACCATGACCCAAGCAGCTGGGCCATGAAGACACGAGGCGCACATGGGCCCAGTGAGGTGAAACTGCTCCCATGTCACTGCAGCACTCTTCAGCCACTGAACCCCACTGGGAAAGATGAATTCTCCAGAACTAATATGTTACTGACTAGGTGGCAGTAAGAAGTTGCTCTCAAATGTGAAGCATATCTCTGTCCTTCAGACATCCTGCTCTCTGGACTGAGCTCACCATTACACCTGGTGATAATGCTATGGAACTAAGAACGGGCTGCTGAAGATGTTCTGGAGTGGTGACAGCTATGCAGTCTTGGGAAGATAGAGATGCGGACTGTATACGTTAAAAGGGTGAATTCATGGCATGTCAATGGCACCGCATTAAAAAAACTGACAGCCAGCAACACCATTAATATCTGCTTATGTGACTTAAACTTTAAGTCAGATGGACGGAATCTAAATTCAAGAAGAAATTAGGGAAACTGGACTCAACTTGTGTTTAAGGTCTTGAAAAAGGATCAAGTGGTCAAAAAACCTTTTACTTACACCAAGTTCTCTAGTGAGGTAGTCTCCTGCAGCCCGACCCACTGGTGTCCTGATTAGCCAAACACCACTCCCGCTCAACCAGCTATTGTTATGAATTCCCCAAAGCCTGGTAGACATATGGAAGTCCCTGAAAACACCGCCCATCATTTGAGCCCCTGCTACGCATCCACGAAGAACACCAAGCCGCCTGCTACCCGCTGCCCCTGCGCCATCAGGCCGCCGAGAGCCTGCGGCCGAGCAGGGCTCCGCTCGGGAGCGGAAACGCAAGCCCGTCTGTACACGTACCCTGGCAGAGCGCTCCATGGTGTAAGCTAAGCCAGAGTGCACGATGTCCTTCTCGGAGGCACCCTGAGACGAAAAAGAAGGTAAGTTTAGCACAACCACACACGGACACGCTTCATTTATAACAGCATGAAGGAGTCTTCAATCAATACACACAACCGCGTTGTCTTTTGGTAAAGATATATTTAATTTTTGTACAATATCTTTAAAAAATTTTTTTTGTATGATATCTTGATAGCTATTTAAATAGTTGTGTGTATGTTTTTTAAGATATTATTTATTTGAGAGAGAAAGCATGAGAGAGAGAGCGCAAGCAGGGGGCCCGATGTGGGACTCCATCTCAGGACGCTGGGATCATGACCTGAGCTGAAGGCAGATGACGCTTAACCGACTGAGCCACTCAGGTGCTCTTATAGTTGTGTTTTAATCACAGTTTGGTTTTCATTATATTTGACAGCAAACAAATAGTCATGAGGTAAGATCATGGTGAAACAATGCACACAGAAAAGCTTGGAGCAAGAAACATGGGGGTGAGTAGTGAGTTGAGCACGAGTCACCCCGCTGAGAGCAGCCGGACGGCGGCAGCACGTTACATCGTCCATATCACAGGGCGCTCACCTCTGTTCCCCATCTAATAGGGACACCACAAGGGGCCCAGGAAGGAGTCTGGCCACTGCCAACGGTAGCTCTGCAGTAGGATCCTGGCTACGTATTCTGCAGTGCCACCAATGTGGAAAGCTGAGCGGAGCTCAGCAGCTCCGTATTGTCCCCTCATTGCACCAAGGACAGAGAAGTCGGCTGTGGTTACAGACAGCTATTTCTAGAGATGGGATATAACCCAGCTCATCTTCCCAATTACTCCCACAAGTCAATTTGTTTAATAGCTTCCTCTATCTAGTCTGTTTCTGGATGCTTTCTAATATTTAGAGCAATGAATGGTCTCCCCCCTTTCTCATATGTCCCACCAAGCCGTCAAATACAAATCCTGCTATGCCAGATGGAAACGTAAAACCTGGGTCACCAACCACAGGGGTCTACGCTGACCTTCATCTAGTTAGCATTCTTGTCACTTCGGAAGGTGTGTATCTGTAATATGTGAATCAATGAAGAAACATCTGGGTCAAACTTTGTTCTGTCCTATCAAGTTAGGAAGAAGGAAAAAAACTTCCTTTACAGGCGGGATCACTGCTCTTTCTCACTCATTCCCTCATGAAACATTGATGAAGCAGCTCCAATGTGCCAGGCACTCTTCCAGGCACTGGGGACAGAGCAGAAAACAAAATAATGAAAATTCCGTTTTCACGGAGTTAATATTCTAGTGGGAAGAGTCAGCCTACATGTGGACTTAAAACCAGAACTCTGAGGGAGATCACTAAAATTCTGAATTCAGACATTGAAGTGATCCAGGGCGCGAGGCCTTCCACTGTGAACAGCATGGAGAGGTGACGAGGGTCACAGAAGGCAAATGCAAAGGAATAGCTGGTGAAGTAGGAAGATAGCAGTGAGGGTGTGGGCTCTTAGAAACTAAGAGGAGAAACTACTTCAGGGGGAACAATCACCTGTGACAACAGCTGCTGACCAGCGAAGGAAGAGGAGGACAGAAGATGACCACTGGATGTGGCAGTGTCTGATGCCACTGGTCACCCGGACAAGAACATTCTGGCAGAGTGGTGGGTGTCAGTGCATGTGAGTATAGGAGGAGAACCGAAGACAGTACACACAACTCTTAAGGATGTTTGCTCTGAGCGAAATAAAAATGGCAAGAACAAGTTTGGAAGGGTAACTGGGATAGAGACTAATTTTTTTTTTTTAGGATTTTATTTATTTGACAGAGAGAAACACAGCCAGAGAGGGAACACAAGCAGGGAGAGTGAGAGAGGGAGAAGCAGGCTTCCTGCTGAGCAGGGAGCCCGATGCAGGACTTGATCCCGGGTCTCCAGGATCATCACCTGAGCCGAAGGCAGTTGCTTAACCAACTGAGCCACCCAGGCGCCCCTGATTTTTTTTTTTTAAGACTGCATTTCGCACATTGACAGGAATGACTGCTGATGCGGGAGAGAAGGGAAGAGGTGCTCAAGCAGTGCATTTTTGGGGGGAGGGGGCACCCAGAGCCACTTTGGAACCAGAGGAGAGGTGACAAGAGGCAGGGTGCAGGCACCAGGTGCCGGGGAAGTCTCCTTTGTGGACAGATCCTTGGTCATGTGCTGGAATGCAGGGCAGAGAGGAGAGAACGGGAAAGTGGAACCGGGAGAGGCAGAGAACTGCCAGGCAGTGCCGACCATGGACTTGAGGTTCGGGTGTGGGCTGGGCCTCCAGCTCAAAGGGGACAGGTGTGGAGGAAGCAGCCTCGGGTTTCATCAGGGTCGGGTGTTTGGGGTTACGCTAAGGCAAAACAAGACAAGGGCATGACCTCATGATGGAGTGTGGAGTTTAAGTTAGACAAGGAGAGGACTGAGGACATCTGGGGGTGGGGCGGGACAGTGGTCAATGATGAAAGTCCAGGGCCAGTGCACGGCTGAGGAGGGCGGAGCTAGACAAAACCCTGTTTTTTAAAAATTATACTATAAGATTCCTACAATAAGTCAGTAAGAGATGAGAAATAGCACCGAAGTTCAACATTTGAAGCACTGAAAGCATTTGGAAATTGGGAGACCAACATACTGGGCAAAGATTATTTAAAAAAGGATAAAAAGCAAGTTATCATGGTTGTCTTCCTAACTAGCTGTCCTCTTTCTGTCCTCCCTTTTGTGGTTTCAGTACCAGGACATAGGCGGCCACAGGGAGGAGCAGGAAGCCCATCTAAGGGCAGTAGCTCGGCCTGGCAGTGCGGGGATATGTGTGATGGAAGGATGCGTGCAATTCCCGCACGCAGTGGGATCAGAACTAAGATAGACACGGCTTTGGGAAAGATTAAGGTTCATTTAGGGCAACAGTAAATACCCAGAGTGGCAAAGCACCTTCTCTTCTTCAAAACAAAACCCTGACTTTCCCATGTTGCAATCTCATCTCACATTACTTTCCATGACTATTTCATACAAAGACATATTTATTACAAGTTGGCCATTTCCTGGCCACGTGCATATAGATTGTTAAATCAAACCTAATTTAAAAACCTGACCACAAACCCTGTTCCAATGACATCATCATGTGGAGCCATTTGTCTCCTTCAGAATGATTTTCTCAGGATAAACTGGATAAATTCCCAGGGGGATGTTGTGATGGTGTCCATGGGCAGGAAAACTGTAACAGCTCTTCAAATGTTCCAAAGAGCTGCAGCAATCTGTCTTGTCATCAAAATAAAGGTTCACTGTTTCACCACAGACACAGTGAATATAAGGTCCAGGGACGGTTTTTGCTAGTTTAATCCATTAAAGAAAACTTACCTTACTTTGTACTTCTTTAACAGTGAGGGTGAACGTTTTCTCTCCTAGGCCTATTTCCTATGACTTTGTTTTGCAGGTCTCTACCATTTACCGGGGACGATGTTCTCTTTGGGATGTGTGAGCGCCCTTACTCTGTCCTATCAATGGCTAATTCACTCAGATGCCTTTTCTACCTGCTTCCTTTCATGCTTGTATGTCCACATAGCAATTTCAATTCTTCAAATAGTTCAATTTCATGTTTACTTTTCTTTTGTTTCTATTTTGCGTAAAGCTTTTTTTTTTTTAAGTTTTTCAAGACCAGGAGAACTGTTGATTATTTATTTTCAACTAAAATCCTTACTCTGTGTTTAGCACATAATGAGAGAGGACTGTACAAAACACACACAGACCCTGTCATCACCGCCATGCTGCCCACCACCTGTCACCCTGATCCCTCTGCCTGGGTCTACAGAAGAGCAGGCTGCGTGTGAAGAGTGTGGGCCTCCCATGGCACACTCACCGATATCCTGTCTTGGAACTCTGCTGTGGGTACAATGGGAATAGTTCCACCATGCTTTCCAAATTTTCTTTCCAAGCTCTCTTGAACAGACACTGAAGAAAGGCAAGAGATGAAGTTAAAATGCTGTTAATAGAAGAAAAAAAAAAGTAGAAACAGAAGTAGTTTTAAACTATATCCACAACCCAGAAACTACTAGCATTTAGAATGCCTTGGGGGTGCTTGGGTGGCTCGGCCAGTTAAGCATCTGCCCTGGGCTCAAGTCATGATCCCAGAACCCTGTGGGGCTCCCTGCTCAGCGGGGAGTCTGCTTCTGCTTCTCCCTCTCCTTCTGCCCTCCCCTCTTTCTCTCAAATAAATAAATAAATAAAAATCTTAAAAAAAAAAAAAAAAGACCTCAACACTAATGCCATAAATGGGTTAATCACTTAGAACTCTGCCCAAATTCCTATATAAATGTGAATTTAGGTCAGTGCTCTGTTTCCATAACAGCCATTACCAGGGTTTTTCCTTGGCTCTGTTTAAAAGAAAATGCTGAGGGAAAAAGAAACGGAAATGGATGGAACACTTCACCCAGATTCTCAGAGTGGGCTGAGTGAAGCTCAGCTGGAGGTCTTGGTCTTACTTCAGCTGGATGAAATTAGGCCATTAATTCTGGAGCCTACTCTAGTCAAAGAAAAATTGCATTCTCATCAGAAGACTCCAAAATTCCTGACACTAGAAAGGCCCTAACTAAGAGTAACCAGAGATTGGAATGGATGAGTATCAAAAGGAGTTCCTGGTTTATTAAAAGGAAATTCTTTTTATTTACTGACTTGTAGATTTGGGCAACATTATAGCACAGAATAAACATCTCAACAGAAATATACTTGAGAGTTAATAAGCTGACTACCCATAAAGAAACCATATATTTTTGGTCCTAAGACTCAATGAGACAATAATATAATTTCTTATTCTGAGATTCAATTCTCTGGGACTACAAAAAGGAAATTAGTCCTTTTTAAGTATAATAAGCTTTTTTCAGCCTTTCAGCTGGACCCAAAGATGATTTTTAAACAAGGTCATCAGAACTCACTGAGCAAGTGGTAGTTAGAATCCCTTTCATATTTGAAGGTCAAACGGCCATAGCTGACATGATTTAGATTCTTGAGCCACTCAAAGTAAGAAACTGTCACTCCTCCAGCATTCAAGTAGAGATCCTACACACAAAAATGTGATAGGGAAGACACCAAAGAAACGAGATGATGGTTTTAATAAATGCTTTCAATGAACATCAGAGCTCCATTTTAATATCAAAGCAGATTAAGCTTTAAACTTCCCTAATAGATCTTAGATTGTATCAGTAATTTCACACTTAAATTTAACAAATATCCTTTCCAATTCACTTTAGGTTTTTTCCATTTTGGAAAAAAGAAAACCAACCAAACAAGCAACTTTGTTTATTAACTAAGAAGAATTTGATCAACTTTGGTTAGAGCATCTTCTCCACCAACTGCTGGACTGCCCAAAGCATGCCTCACCAGAAGATCGGCATTCTTTCTCCTACCATCTAAGGGCAGTCTGTTTCCGCTAAATTGAATTTCTTAAGCGCTTTTGACAAAATTTTGAACGCATCACAAATCCACATTCATTTCTGCTTGCAAATATTCCTTTGGTATAAGATCCCATGCTCACCCACTGATAACCTAAGCACACATTCTTCCCATGAGCTTTCTGGGTAGAGCAGCAAGAGACATTTGAAATGCACAAGGTTAGAAATTATAGAAGAGCTTAGAGTTTAAGTTAGAATTTGTATTTCTAGCACAATATACATTATTTATATAACTGGATTCTTAAGCAGGCTACATATATACGAAAAAGAGCCTGAAGTTGGAAGAAAATATTTAGGTCGAAGTGGAAATTGACATTTTTTTATACACTAACCAGGCTTCTACATTTTTTTAAAGCAAAATAAAGATGAAGAATTCAGTAGAGCTTGGGAAATTAAGGATGATCCTTTTCTCTCCCTAGTTCGTTGCAGAAGAGAGTTAGGATTCCAAGGGCACATAAAACCTGACAAACACAGATGACTTACTGGAATCACCATAATGTTCCTCTCCAGGAAAATCTTATCAGCCTCTGGGGTTGTCGGCCCATTGGCACCCTCAGCAATGATCTGCAAGAGAGTCAAGACATAGACATGCCAGCATTGCCATCGAATCCCTCCAACGGGTCCAAAAGGTGTGTGTGCAGGTGGGCGGGGGGGAGAGGGCAGAACCCAGTTTAACTTTAATTAGTAAGTGTTATTTTGTTCTATAAATAAAATACATAAAACTGTTTTTTGCCTTTCTATTTCCTTAACTGGTTTTTGGAAGTTTGGTTTAAGAGGAAACCCATGGTGATGGACAGCTGCACAGCTCTGTATATAAACAAAAAGCCATTAAATTTTACACTTGGGTGAATAGTATGGTATGTGAAATAATAGCCCAATAAAGCAGTAAAAAAAAAAAAAAAAAAAAAAAGGAAAGCCAGTTAAGAGCTTTTCTGCGCCCCCTCAGGGTCATTCCATGTTGGTAAGGTCCCAGTTCCATCAAGCTCTCACCTTGGCTTTGACTCTGGGTGCATTGGACTTAGTCAGCTGCTTCTCACTGGCAGCAGGGAT
This sequence comes from Spilogale gracilis, assembly GCA_004023965.1. Classification (NCBI taxonomy): domain Eukaryota; kingdom Metazoa; phylum Chordata; class Mammalia; order Carnivora; family Mephitidae; genus Spilogale; species Spilogale gracilis. The sequence goes on along the minus strand of PITA01010951.1, from coordinate 14,127 downwards.
CAGGATGTCACAGTCGGCTTCCAAGATGCTCCCTTCATAGGGCTTTGCCTTGGGGAAGCCCAGGATTGATCCATGTTGCTGTAATTGATTGAGAAGTCAGAACTAATGGCGTGTGCACCACAGTTTCAATATTTATGATTAGCGCCCATGATAGGAAGACACATCTATTAAGAGCTCTTTGGGTTATATTTTATTTTATTTATTTATTTAAAAAATTTTTTTATTTTTTAAAAGATTTTATTTATTTATCTGACAGAGAGAGAGATCACAAGTAGGCAGAGAGGGAGGAAGAGAGAGGGAGGGGGAAGCAGGCTCCCTGCCAAGCAGAGAGCCTGATGCAGGCCTCGATCCCAGGACCCTGAGATCATGATCTGAGCTGAAGGCAGAAGCTTTAACCCACTGTCCTATTTTTATTTATTTATTTGACAGAGAGAGACAAAGTGAGAGAGGGAACACAAGCAGGGGGAGTGAGAGACGGAGAAGCAGGCTTCCCGCCGAGCAGGGAGCCCGATGTGGGGGGCTTGATCCCAGGACCTTGGGATCACAACTTGAGCCGAAGGCAGATTCTTAACGACTGAGCCATCCAGGCACCCCTGGGTTACATTTTAAAACGTAAACGATGGAAATCGATTTTGATAGGACTTATTTCAACTTTACAATATTCAGGGTAGTCAGACTGTTTAGGTATTAGATTAACATACCAATTTGAAGTCTTCTAGTTCCTTTGGGTCAATACCATCTGGATTCCATATGCTCCCATCAGATTCACCAACACCAACACATTTAGCACCAAAACGATGTAAATATCTCATAGAGTGCAGGCCCACATTACCAAATCCCTACAGAGAACAATTACACATGACATAAAAACCAACGTTTTAGTACAGATGGTAGAGTCACATTCTGACCAAGACACATTCTATTAGTTTAGAAGGCATTCTCAAGATCATTTTGCCACAAGAAATAATGTAGTAATTGGCTTCTCTTCAGCAATCAATCTCTCTTTAAGAATGTGGAACCCAATCCTCTGTTATCTGTGATAGTGAGTCCTGAAGAAGTTTAGTTCAGTGCAGCTTTGTTGGCTTGGGAAGAAATGGCAGTAGTGTTGGTCACACCACCCAAGCCCTCAGTCCCTGATGACCAGATGCCTTATGGTCGTAAAAACATTCACGTCACTAAAATGGGAGGAATACGAATTCTATTCTAAAGTAGCATTCAGCTTAATTTATATTCCACTCAGTAAAATGACCAAATACCAAGGAAATTCTGCCTGAAAGTAGAAATCTGGATCATTGTGAAATCTTTCCCCTTCTGAAAAGAATTTCAATTTAAATATTGACCAAAAGAAGTTGGTGACAGTTTCCTATGTATCTGCAAGACACTTAAAGTAGTTCTAGTCACATGAATCATACCAAGATTCAAAGACTAAAGTGTGTATTACTCTGGAAACATCCACTCTTAACACTTAAGAGATTCAAAAGAATGACATTTTAAGAACTGCAAATCTAAAAACACTGAAAAACTTCTTTTATATGTATCAGTTATTCTTTAAGAGAGCAAACATTTTTACCTGAACAACAAACGTTTTATCGCCAAATCCTGGTGTCATTCCTAAAATACTCATGTAAGAAGCTTCGTTGATGAAATTTTCAATCCCATGGAAGACTCCTCGGCCAGTAGCAGAGATCCGGCCGTGGATCCCACCCTGACTGATGGGCTTACCGGTAACACAGGCGTGGGCATTAATATCCTGCAAGAAGAAGCCAAAACTTCACATTTTTGTTTAACTAATTTGCTCATGAGGACTATATGTGAGCTTACGGGTACACTTTCACCAATAGGGATGAGGCTCACTTTTTCAGGTTTCTGTTCCTATTAATACAGAATAAAACAGATCATATTTTCATGGGGCACCTGGATGGCTCAGTCAGCTAAGCATCTGCCTTTAGTCCAGGTTCCTGGGACAGAGCTCCCCACTGGGCTCCCTGCTCAGCGGGGAGTGTATTTCTCCCTCTCTGTGTCCTTCCTCCAGCTTGTGCTCTCGCTTTCAGATAAACAGATAAAACAAAATAAAAAATAGACCATATTTTCTACTAGGAGAAACAAAGTTTTTAGGAACTTAAACATCATTAGTACAAGTAACAGTACCACAAAAGTAGAGATCGTTTTGCTTAAAACTATTATTCATTCAAAAGTATTTAAGCCCCATTAAGTTGGACATACATCTCACACATCTCTTAAAATTACTGTTACCAAAACAGAGCCTAAGTAGGAAGAGGCATTATGGTAGTCCCGGTTAGATGGGAAGACTCAATGTTATGAAGATACTCTTCAACCAAACTAATCTAGAAATTCAGTAAATGCCACTTTAAAAAGTAATATTCAGTTTTACCTAGAAGAGTGGATTAACAGAAGTATTCAAGAGATTAAAAAAAAAAAAACCAAACGATAAAATAACTAAGGGGTTTGTAGGGCATTCTGGAATGCCAACCAAATAAAAATATCCATTTAACTCAAAGATTCTACTTCTAGGAATTCAAATTTTTTTGTGTAATTAGTGTATCATTTGAGTTAGGAAAACAAAAAGGTACATGTGGGCGAGACAGCTGAGGCCATCTGGAAGCAGCAGTCTGCTCTGGGAGTCAGTCTTCGCCACCCACCCTCCCATACTCTGTGAACTGACTACGTATTCTTGTTCAGAAACAACTGTCATTAGAAAAAAAACAGACTGATCAGTGGGACTAGAAAACTACATGGTCTTATTATATACAGGAAATCAACATAAAAAGAAGGAAGCGTTTTAGATTTGTGGATAAAGCATCGACTATTTTAATAAACTTGCGGGGAAAACTGCTACCCATGGAAAGCAAGATGGAATGCTCTACTTCACACCATAATCCCCCCTAAACAGATGTAGTTGGGTGAGTTAAAAAGTAACCTGGTCTTTATCTGGATTGTCAACTATTTTTACAGAGACAACTTAGAATTGTATTGGCTCTAAATTGCCAACAAAAAGAAAACGTTAAAAAAATCAAAGACAGCAGTCTAGTAAAGTGATTTATAGAAATTAGTAGTTTTCCCACAGTTTCCCTTCATGAATAATGAATACCATGAACACAGAATTACGAACCTAGTGCCAAATGCTTTCACCCAGGGCAAATGCGAATGCTCGGCTGCCAGCAATCCTGTCTGAGGTTGGGCCTGGTGCCAGCTGCCCGGCTCCCAGCACACCTCACTGTCCCAGCAGCCCGGCAGCAACACGCCCTCCCCCCCGGACCTGCACTTCTGGGCAGGATCAGACCAAAGTTGAGGCATGTTTAAGTTTACATCTGGAAATTAAGAAAGAAAAACAGTGGCTTCCTTACCTTAGGCCTTGATTTTGGATTTCCTATCACTTTAAGAAGGGAAGGCTTTTGCCCAGGTTTAGCTGGCAGCGCCTCACAACTTTCTTTTGTGGTCACCAATGGGAATAAGCTATGAATAACAAATACACTGCCTACTACTTCGCACTATGCAGTCTACTCTCGTGCTTAAAGAGGGAGACCATACCCAGAGCTCATTTAATATCAAAAGGCGACATGGAAAAAGCATCATTTTGGGGAATGGCAGTTAAAACCAAAATTCTTTGAAGTGTCTCATACTGCTCTTATTTTATTTCAGGGAATTTATGCAATTTACCTGATATAATATTTATTGTTTTGTGTGTTTTACTAAGGAGTGGGTACTATACTATTCAATTAATCCTCATTAGCTGCTATTACTATTATCCTCTTACATACGAGAAGACGGAGGCACAGAGAGCTCAAGGCACCTGCCACAGGTCACGGAGCTGGCGTGTCAGGAAGCCAGTTCTAAATCGAGCTCATGCCCTCAACCACAGACTGCGTCCCTTTAGGCCCTCAGACTAATATGTGAGTTCAGCCACTGCCTGCTGCAGACCTCTTCCTTCTCTGGGGGAATAGTTCTCCTCAAGGCTCATCTTTCCACTAGGGCCTTCCCCCATCCTTTTAAAAAAAGGTTTATTTCCTTATTTATTGGAGGGAGAGAGAGAGAGAGAGAGAGAGAGAGAGAGAAGAGAAGACAAGACAAGACAAGACAAGGGAGGAGAGAGAGAGAATCTCAAGCAGACTCGGCACTGAGCCTGGAGTGTGATGTGGGGCTTGAGCTTAAGACCCTGAGATCATGACCAGAGCCAAACTCGACAGATGCTTTGGTGAATACACCACCCAGGCCCTCTAAAGGAGGGTGCATGAGGCCTTTATTCCCTTGGAAGGCTCGGCTACCTCTACTGTCTGTTATCCTTCCTGCATCTTCTCTTGCATAGCTGAACCTGGGGTCCACAGCCAGTCAACTCGGCAACATAATCAACATCAACAATACTCTTTCTCTTTGGGCCAACAGCCACCTTTCAAGTTCTCATTCTGCTGTCCAGTGCCATTTTTCTCAGTGAAGGCTACACTTCACGCCGTTTCCCTCCCTCAACACCTCCTTGCAGCCTGGCCCCAATGGCCGTGCCACAGATAATATAATCTAGTTGCTCAACTCGTCTCTTAACCACAAACCCCTCCCTCAACATCACTGTATGCAGCCCAGTGCTTCTCTTCTTCTGCAACTGATAGCCTTCCCTCTAAATCACTCTACAACCTGCCGGTTTCTCTCCAGCTCTAGCGAGAGGCCAGTTTCCCCTCTCTTCTGGGCTCCTGTATGGTCTCGTCTCCAATAATTCCATTCTCTGCTACACACAGGGTAAAGCTCAAAGTGCCTCCCTCTCCTTCTAGTTAGCACTCCACCAGCTTCCTTCTGTTTTCATGACAAAGACCAGAGTCTTTGCCGACACTCACAGGTGCTGGCCTGATCTGACCCTCCTGTCATTGGCCTCTTAGGCTCTACTCTCCCACTTCCCACTCTGGCTCCCAGCACCAGAAGTCCCCCTGCTCCCATTTCCTGCAACAGCACTCAATACCTCGCTTGTTTGGCATGTATGTATTTTTAATAAGTCTATTCAATTCCTTTCTCTTCCTACTCTTTACATGTTTTTCAAGGTTCTACCCACTTCAAGAACAGAGAGTGAGCTTTCCCTTTTGCGTTCTGTGTTAGCAGCACTACTTCTGCTGCGTCCTCCAGACCCAAGTCGTCCCGGATCTTTTCCTTGATAACACGCATCCACTCCAGTCCTTTATGCACCGTTTCTCCTCAGCTCCCAAGGCCTCTGGGCTCCAGTGTAGCCTAACCCCACCAGCCCAGGCTCCCTTAAGAGGGTCAGCACCAGAGTCTCCCCTCTGATTAGCCAACAAAACGAAAAACTAGGGCTTGAGTATTTTTGTCTCGGTTCACTTACTTCTTCACTCTTCTATTACGCTTTGAAATAGGCCTCACCTACACATAATCTGAGCTCTACTGTTTCTCCTCCTACCCACGACTCCTCTCCTCCTATCCATGTTTAAATTCTACCCATTTTCCAGGTCTAGCCCAGATACCTTATCCAGGAAGCCTTCTTTCAGAGATGTAACTCCATCCCTGTATTATCCCATCTACATACCTTATCTGCTTATGTGTCCTAATTCCTTTTTAAATGAAAGCTGTCTGAAGAAAGTCAGAATTGAATGCTTCTTTATTTCCCTTCTAGTGTCTTATGCCATGCCCTGCCCTGCCTGGTAGTAGGTGATCGTTTCTAAGGTCCCATCTCTAGCTTTCATGAAAGGACGGCATGTAAGTGAAAGCTCAGTCCACATTCACTACATTTATGGGTTATGACAAGAGAGATGGAAGTAAACTAATATGTAAATCAAAACATGATCGAAGAGGAGGAGGAGAACCCAGCAAATTCTCCCAATGCACATACCATGAGCCTGTTATTTCTTACGGATAGCAAATGGGGCCTCCAGGTACTCACATAGTGCCCTATGGTGCTGGCGTAGGTGTCAGCAATCCAGGACATCTCCCGCTCGCCTGTGCTCATGTCTGGGGCAGGCACATCAATGCCAGGACCTGGCGGCACAAGGAAAGGGCATTGTACCAGTTTTTAAGGTCCACTCATCTCAAACACATAAATCCTTGTAATTTTCTAGAGTAACAAAGCTACCGTGGTTAAAAAACTTTAGATTTCATCTGGGTAACTATTTGAAGCCATAGAAATACTCATTACATGTTTCATTACAAAATTTACACACATTCAATGTTACATGGCAATTTCTCCATCTGGTGTTTCCTTGCTCCATGAATTGGATTTCTGACTATGTGAGCACAAGCAAATCTGTGTATTCCTCTTCACCTCAGCTCCTTGAACTGTAATTAGGGTCCCATCTTGCCTTATACAAGGATGACTACTGTGGTTAGGGAGTGTCTGTGTATGAGTATGAGACAGCACAGAAATATACTACTTATGGGGGGTGTAAGCCCTCCCCACCAAGCAGAAAAAAGCCACACACACTGCTGAAGCAAGTGTAGTAGCCCCATAATACTTTTACCCGTGGGGAGCCTGGGTGGCTCAGTTGGTTAAGCGACTGCCTTCGGCTCAGGTCATGATCCTGGAGACCTGGGATCGAGCCCCACATCGGGCTCCCTGCTTGGCGGGAGGCCGGCTTCTCCCTCTCTCACTCCCCCTGCTTGTGTTCCCTCTCTGGCTGTGTTTCTCTCTGTCAAATAAATAAAATCTTAAAAAAAAAAATATACTTTCACCCGTGCTTTGACCTGTTATTCAAAGTTTACTCAATGTACATAAAATTCTAGGCCTCGGCTTTCAATTCCTCAGATCATAGCAAGTTAGAAAGGCTGAGGATAATCAGAAGTTAGTCTACAGGCAGCAACAAATGCCAGGGACAGTGCCAGTACTGACAGCCACCCTGGGATCTCAGGTCAAAATGTGTGACGCCCACTCAAACCTGTCAAGGGAGGGATGCACAGAAATACGCATATCAGAACAGTAAAAATGAAAACAACTTAGTTACCTAGTGGGTCAATTAAATAAAATATGCTGAATCTACATAAATACTACACACCCATTAAAAAGCTTATAATCCCCACCAAAACACATGTGGGGGGGAGCAGCTTTTGTATAGCACATAGAATGTGTTCCCATTTATAGAAAATTCTCTCTCCTTCTCTATAGTAGATCCCTGTACAGTATCTATGCATCTATGCCCATGTGTCTGTATAGTCTGGGGGCACATGTTTGGAAGGACAGGGATACCTCACATTTGCGCACTATGTTTCCATTTAGGCCTTGTTTATAACTTTCTATATTATTTCAGTTGCCTAATACAAACTCATTACCTTTAGAAATAGAAAAACACAACTGTAAAAACAGTTCGGCTGCGAAGTCTCCCAAATGAAGTTCTTTCTAAGGGCTGTACTTGAGTTCTTTATTTTTCACTTTTTAAATGAATGAACAAGGCATGTTTTATTTATTTTTTTATTTTTTTAAGATTTTATTTATTTATTTGAGAGAGACCGAGCACGAGAAAAAGAGCACAAGCAGCCGGGAGGGGCAGGAGGAGAGGGAGGAGGGAACAAGACCTGAGTAGATGGCAGATGCTTAAACAACTGAGCTACTCAGGCACCCAGAATAAGGTACATTTTAATATTTTCCTACACTGCCCAGGTTGTGATGCAATGGATATATAACTGGTCTAAGATAACTTAGAAATGGTCAAACTTGCTTTTCACAGTCCTGACCCACCCCCATCCAATCTGTCATTCTCCTGTGTCCCAGCACCCTTTCCCTCAGGTGGAAGTCTGACTTCCCCAAACCACTCTCCCCCCATAGAACTCTACTAGGAAGGAGTACTGTGCCATCTTAGCCACACCCTTTGACAGAAGGGCTCTACTATTTCCATTTGCTCAGTGTCCATTCCCTGAGAGCAACAGACTTCAAGGATGTTTGTAAAGACTCATTTGATCATGCTACTCTTCTCCCAAGGTATAAATGAGAAATTGCTTCTGAATCCTTCTAGAGGCATCTACAAAAGTTTTTTTTTTTTATTTGATTTTTTATAGCAATGTCAAGTGTCAAGAAGGCTTATTGTGTCAGATCATAATCCCAACTGGAGAAAGGCTATCGGAGAGGGGCTACTGGCAAGGCGCAAGGTTGAGGTACAGTTTATAAATCGGAAATGTATCACAATAAACTGCTTCTCAAAAACTTCAATTCATCTAGACAGCGTAAGGTGAGACAGCTCTCCCTACCCAAAGCCGAAATATTATTACGCTTTTGAGTTTTCTACTCCACACAAAATCTAGGGATGCTCGGAATATAAATAAATCCTGAATTATAGACACATTCTCAAATACCTTATAGAGAACAGGTCTGAAAATCCATACTTTGTAAAACATGTACCTAACTTCAGGAAACCTAAAATGCCATCATTCAATCCCACAACAGTATATAAAAAGATGAAAAACTGCCTAAAGAGCCCAGCTGCTTTTACAGAACAGGAGCACAGGGTGGAGCTGAAAGACCAATTCTGGTGCACGGAGCCCAGGAGCAGCTAGAAACATGGACACACTGCTTACTGAAAGGGAACTTTACAGTTTACAAAGGTGGGGTCAAAACTCATGCAAAAGAATGCACACCAGCTTTTACCAAACTTAAAAAAATAAAGACACAAGAGGAAAGAACACTTCCTAACTCATCCTGAGGCCAGCATTATCCTGATGTCAAGAGCCTCACACGAAAATACTACTACAGACCAGTATCTCTTAGAATAGCAGTTAAAAAAAAAAGACTTATGAGTAAACGTAAGAGAAGTAGCACAAGCTCTGTGCGCTGAACTACAGACCATCACTGAAGGCTATGAAAGGAGATGGAAACAAATGGAAGGACATTCAGTGTTCGGGGACTGAAGCATGTAGATTGGTCTGCAAAACCACTGCAATCCCTATCCAGAGCCCAGCTGCTAGCACCAATTCTGCGCCCTGAAGGGAGAGAGAGAATCCCACTCCCCCCTTCTACAAAGCCTCCGAACCCAGGTGTCACGTTAGCGGCATTGTGAGTCAATGAGGCTGTTTGCTTCAGAAAAGAAGTCAAATTGCAGTATTTAGGCGTTCATTGTTTCAATCAATCACTTTTAACCTCGGGAATCCTAGGAATCCTGAAATACCTGAAGTACCAGTTGGTACAAAAAAAATGAAGCTGGTTAGTGTCTGGATATGGGCAGTAAATACTAATGAATAAGGTCTGAAACCACTTAAGACTATGAAAGACATTGTGATTTAAGCTAAGACAAAATATGACACAAAAATTATGAAGGCTGTCAACATGCTGAAAATGACTGCAGTTCACCAAATCTCGGAACCAGGAGGCAGTTCTGTAAGGAAGGCAGTCACCTCCCTAGAGCTTCCCTGTTCAGTGATAGGACAAGTTCCCAGCAGTGCTGAGAAGGGGGTGTACACAGAATTCAAATGCCTTCTAAATGATGGACGACAGACCAAATCAAGTTCTCGTGCTACTTATATTTATTTCCATCTTAGTTTATTTCATACTCTTTTTCTCCTAAGAAGGGGGAAAAGTTCAAAATAAGGTATTTTAAGTTCATAGGAACTTATCAATGGTGGGGAGAACGTTGGGGAAAAAAACACAGGGGTAGGAAAACAGAAAACAATTTTCCTTATTAGTCAGTCTTTATGTTATAAGGGCAAACATTCTGTTAGACTTTTATGTTATTAAAACAAATTAGGATCCCTCTAGTACAACAAAAGAAATACAGACTTAATTTGCTTGCAAAATTAAAGAGTAAATGATGACTATTCATACATCATAGCAAGGAATACTCCCACCTCACAAGAAAGAACACAGGACAGTGAAGACCAGCGCTCTCAGAAATCTAGTGTTTGGCTGAAGGGCCTCGTGACAAACATCAGGAGCCCTAGGGAATCCTCAAAACCAGCCAGTGATGTCAGAGTGAGCCATCCGTGGGAGCTTCCTCACTTCCCAGCCTCCGCTCACTCTCTGAAGGGGCAGCCGGCTTTAGGCTCTAATTCCAAAAGGCATCAGATTTCTCACTGCTTTCACAACAGGATTACTATTATAAAAGTGATTTTTACACATTAAAAAATGTTTATAATACAGGCATTATTTAGTTCCTAAAATCTTTCTGGATATCACAGTAGTGACTGTACAAGGAGCCAAGGTGTAAGTGATCCCCCCCGGTATCTACACCCATACTGAAAACCTGAACTTTTCTTTTAGAGACTTTATCAGAAACAGGCCCATGCCTGTCCATCGTAGTTAACCCAGACCCCTATACATAAACACGAGACTTTAACATAAGACAACAGCTTTTTAGATGGTCCTACTCTGTGCATAGGCCTACAAGGTTAACACATACCAATAAAGCCCTTCTTTGCCAGCTCCATGGTAAACCTCCTTGTGATCTTTTCCAATTCATTATCCTATAAAGGAAAGAATGAAAACAAAACAACAATGAAACAAATGTTTTTAATAGAAAACCACTGGTGGAGAGAAGTAATAGTTATATCATATTTTCTATGTATAGGACATTTTCATGTATCTTCTTGTGTAATCCTTGCAACTAATAAAGCAGGCATTTCCATTTTGAAGATTAGAAAATGTCAGATCAGAAATCAGGTTATACAAATAACAGACAGTAGAACTAGGGTTCTCTTTGTATTAATACAGGACCGTATGAACAATCCCTATGGTATGTAAGAATTAAGTTTAAGTTAACTTGGAAATGATAGGATAAATGATAAGATTTTTACTGAATTAAGGTATTTGTCACTAGACTTTCAGCTCCCAACATAAACATCTCAGATCAGGGCGCCTGGGTAGCTCAAGCTGGTTAAGAGGCCTCTGCTTAGGTCATGATCCCAGGGTCCCAGGACAGAGTCCCATGTTAGGCTCCCTGCTGAGCAGGGAGTCTGCTTTTCCTTCTGCCCTCCCCTCATTCGTTCTCTCAATCTCTTAAACATGTTCAATGTATACAGAGCATGTTATACTTACACTGTAGAATATATAACATGGATAGAACTAAGAATATGAAGGTATTACCTTTTAGCCAAGTATAAAAATGAAAAAGGACATTGATGTTAAGCAGGTGACCTTTACATGGCACCACACTCAATGAGTTAATTATTTACTTGTTTTTCCATTCCTTTAAAAAGCAATTAATCTCATTGGTATGGGGACACCCAGAAACCCCATAATTTCAAGTCCTTTATGCACAAATGTCATTTTGACACTTACAGTGTAGTTCTTGGGATTGATCTTAACACCAGCCTTGGCACCCCCAAACGGCACATCTGAAACAGAAGGCTGCAGGTTGCTATTCCATACAAAGGACAAAACAATCCAAGAGGCAGAAAGCACTAACTATGCAGTATAACAATAATTCAAATATGACACTTCCAGCTTTAACATCAGAAAATTCAAGAAATAAACCCACACTGATCTCTTCTAAAATGTACTTGAACTAAAATTCTAGTGGAACAGAAATTATAAGACTGGGCAAGTTATGGTGCCTATTTAATCACTGTGCTTTACTACTTCTAAAAGAAAAAATTTATTTTCCTTCTACTATGAATTGGTCTTATTTACAGAGCACGGAAAGGGATTTCAAAAAAAGATCTACACTTAAAGAAAACCCAATTAGTTTCCATAAAAAGTTTTCTGTTAAAAAAAAAAAAGACTACATCTTAATTTAGCTTAACTGAAAAATGATATAAGCATTAAACAATGCAACTTAAATAACATCCTAAAAGTAACCTGGTATGGAGACATATTTCCCCAAAGCATTAATCAGCCAGCACCAAAGGGGATTGCTTACCAACCACTGCACACTTGTATGTCATCAGAGAAGCGAGGGCTTTCACCTCATCCACACTCACATCTGTGCTGTAACGGATACCTGCGGGTGTGAGAAAGAAGAAGCTGGATTCAGAATGTCCTTCCGGCAGGTTAAAAGAAAATGCTGAAACGTCCACTTTCTGCATTTTATACCCTGGTTATTTCCAAGGACACTTAACGTAGCTGTGATACAAAGTCAATAGAGATCTGCTAATTAGACACCTAGCAAGGGCTACAGGGTGAGTACTGAATTTGATTTTTTTTTAAAAAAGATTTTATTTATTTGACAGAGAGAAACACAGCCAGAGAGGGAACACAAGCAGGGGGAGTGAGAGGGAGAAGCAGGCTTCCTGCCAAGCAGGGAGCCTGATGTGACTTGATCCCGGGTCTCCGGGATCATGACCTGAGCCGAAGGCAGTCGCCCAACCGAGCCACCCAGGCACCCCTGAATTTGATTTTTAAAGTATTCTGATAGTTAAGAGAAAAGATTGGCGTGGGAGTACAGTTAGTTTTTTGCATTCTGGTAGAAGCGGGTGAGAGCATCAGGCAGTGTTCCTGGAGAAGAACAGTGAGCCACAGTCCTGTCCTTGAGGGATACAGGAGGAACTACGACTTTGCAAGACAAAAACTACCTTAGAATGTATGTTTTTGATGCTTTTAGGACAGCAACTAATTCAGGGAAGGCTTCCCTTCTTTTACTTTTTGGCTTAGGTGATTTTGGAGCACGGAGTTCAAAAAATTTTGCTTTCTAGCATATAAATATAAGCAAATGGGCAGATCCAACAAATTCACCTTAGCATCAGGTCCCTAGAGGTTCTGGCTTCAAACAGTACACCTGAGATCCTTACCTCTCCCTCCCTTTACCCACTGCTAGCCTGTCAACCAGGAGATGAGAAGCGGGACAGTCATTTCTCAGCAATTCCCTTTGCTCTTTCTGCAATAGGAGGAGGCCAAGCGACAGGCAACTGTGTCTTAATGTCCCTCTACTTTGGAGTGACCAGGTGTTTGGCAGCAGGGACATGGGAAGTGAGTATGCCCACTACTTTGGTTTTGAGGGCCCTGGTAACTCACCCCTGAGTCTGGTAGTGTGAAGCCACCTTTCATCCCCTGTAGTTCATTGCTTTTTACCCCGAAGGAAGAAGGCCAGAGTAAGGATGGTATCTGCATGTTACTTGGGGCTCCCCGGGCACTGTGTTTGTGAGCAAGGAACGATTCCCGTCTGAAGCTGGGTACAACCTCCACTGAGAATTAAAGTAATGGGGGACCTCAGGGACATCTCTTAAAGAAGAATTTTGGGAATAAAACCTTTTTAGATAGAAATATATTAATATCTCATAAACTAGCAGTTTGAGAAAACTCCCCTTATCATTTTAAAAAGCTGGCTTCTTATATATTTCAGAAAACATCCATCTAAACACAAATGATTTATCGTAAAAGAATTTTATCTGTTTGTATATACTGTCATAAAGAGCAAATTCTAAAGCTGAACAGATTTCTTTGGCCTATTAGAACAATAAAATGATTACATTTAGAAAAGTGAGTTCTAAGATTGATCTTATATATAGTAGGTTCTCAGATTATCTTGGAACAAATTTATATTAGTGAAATTTTAGATGAGATATGACAATTTAAAAAAAATCTAGCAGTGGGGCACCTGGGTGGCTCAGTTGATTAAGTGGCTGCCTTTGGCTTGGGTCGTGATCCCAGGGTCCTGGGATGCAGTCCCACACAGGGCTCCTTGCTCAGGGGGCAGCTTGCTTCTCCCTCTGCCTGTGGCTCTCCAGCTCCCCATGCTTGTCCTTGCTCCCTCCCCCTTTTGTGTCAAATAAACAAAAATCAAGCCACTATCTGTTGCTATAGAGCCTGCTTCCTTGTTTTGTTTAGGCCTCTATTAAGACTTTTTTCACTCTGAGGGGCCCTTCCTGACCATGTTATTTAAAAAGCACCTTCCTCATCTCCACTCTCTAGTCCCCTCTACCTTATTTAATGTTTTACCACTGACTTTACACTATCTATTTATTTATTGGCTTGGCTTCCCCACCTGGAAAGCTAGCACCGTGAGGACAGAGTTTATTTTGTTCATTGCTTTAATTCTTGGTACCTAACATAGAACATGGCGTGCATGTATTAGATGCTCAAATATGTGGCAAATAAATGAGTATTTCTTGACTGAGGTGTTAAGACAGAAAAGCCGTGGTCACTAAAAATTCTGACATGCCTCTATGTTCTAAACAAATCACCAGAAGTGTCTGCATATAGTACCAAAGGGCTAGAAAGTAGGAAGAACCTTAAGTACCAGGTTCTAAAATACACTCCAGAAAAAA